>MU737101.1:128272-177766 GCA_026770625.1 Nicotiana glauca | reverse complement strand
TAGTGGTTCGTGAGCTTGTGACACCAAATCTTGGGTAGAGGATATTGTTGAGCAGTTCATATTTATTTCAGGCTTATAAAATTAGACTTCCGCAGCTATTGTTAGTATTATTTTATGCTATTAAATTGAACACAGGATGGTTTGTTTATGGAAACGGTGAGTAAATTGGCTTGCCTAGCTACCACGAGTAGGCGCCATCACGATCCCGATGGTGGAAAATCCGGATCGTGACACTAGCTTAAGCCAATAATACGAGATAATGAAACTACGGGGCAACTAATACCTTTAACAATGGAAAACAATTTCGAACAAGTAGCAATTATGCATGGAAATACCAGTAAAGCATGTAGTAGTTAAGGCAAGGAAAGGGCAATATAAGAAGAACGAGAAAGAAGCATGCAAAACAGATAAATTGGCGGCGCATAGGTACTCGTCAGCTCACCTATACGCCACTCACATGGATTTTTACATAGCAAATAAGTCAAGGTTTCCTAATCCCTCGAGTCAAAGTTAGACCCGACACTTACCTCGATCCACATGCCATTCACTGCTCAATTACTGCTTTTCCTCTAGTTTCCACCTCCAAACCACTTGTATCTAGCCATAATTCACTTTAAAAAATTATATATTGCTAAAGAAATTAATTACAGTGCATAAATTTAGGTTTCCCAACATTTCCTCCAAAAAATAAAAAATTGACCCGTTCCTATTTGGTCAAAACTCGAGGTTCGAACCAAAATCCGTTCACCTATTCACCCTCAAGCCCGAATATATAATTACTTCCAAAATCCGACCCCAAATCGACCGGATCCAAGCCCAAATCTGATTTTATAACCGGGCCCCAAACCTTTCAATCATGGTCGTTGATTACAGAAATCAATGACCACCGTTCACTCTTACCATAATTAATCCCAAATGACTCCCAAACCCTCTCATTCTTACCAAACCGCCGCCCTAGAATCCCCTCTCCTCTCCAACTCTCTCCGAAACCTAAAGCTAACCCTAGCCACCACCACCCAAACTAACCCTAATCCCTTCAATCCTCACTCAATCCATGGACTCCCATGGTGTTTCAGACGTATATTTATCTCCCACATCTCTTGATTGCCCGTTTTTTTTGATTTCGTGGAAAGATCTCGAAGAGATCTATTCTAGATCTTGCTCAACTTCTATCCATGGTCTTTTATGGTGCTTTCCGACCATCAAAGGCTGTTCGAGTAAGATCCATGGCTGCTCCGACTGAAACCGGTAATGATCCAATATTTTCTCACCTTCTTTGGGTTCTCTGAAACCCTAACTCTTGATATTTTTCACTTTTTCTTTAGATCTTTCTTAGATCTAAGTGTATCCATGAATTTTTAACCGATTTTTTCTTTCTCTCTGCTATTATCTAAAAAACCTAGCTATAAATATTCCGATCTTTTTAGAACTATGATAGATCTATGGGTTTCTTAAGGCTTTCACATGTTTTCCTCAAAAGTTCCCCCGATTTCAAACGATTTCTTCATTTTCTAGACTAGGGTTCCTAAACCCTTTTGCAAAAAATGATTTTCTTCTGATTTTTAGAAATTACTTTGTTTTTAGCATGTTTAAACATTACCTGAGTCTTTCTTTTTTGCTCGATTCATTTTTTTTTCAAGAAATCCTAATGCTTCTGGGTTCGATTCAAAGTTTGAATTTGTTTGCGATGTGTTTTGCATGACTATCGTGAATGTTCTAGGCTTTATATGTGTTCTATATGTTCTTGTGCTTCCTGTTCTAATTTGTTCTTAAGGTTTCTTTGATTTTGTCAAAACCAGTGCTATTTATCCTGTAATAGGACCGACTATTTGTTTTATTGATCGTTCACGTAATTTATATTGATTCTATGTAATCTCATTAAATCTACATCCTTGATTTTGGGTATTTTCCTTGTAACTCTTCACTGATTTTTCGAAATTGCTTCCTTACTTTTGTGATATTTTCCTCAGTTAGTGCTGATTCTCTGTGATTTCAATCTCTTTGAGATTCTCTGAACTAATTTTATCAGAATTAAATTGTACTCTACCATGTTTAGATGCACAAATATGCTATTAATTAACGTGCACTTTCCTTATGTTTAAACTATTATGTACTTAGTCCTTATTACATGCTTCATGCTTTTACTATTCCTATCATGGTAAAATTAGTCTTACAAGAAATTCTTTTCCTTATTTGATACAACTTGTATCTGTTTGAACCATGTCTCCCTAATTGAAGGAAGTCCAGGTCTTTAGTTGATTATGATTCGTATTATTTCTATAATTATGCTAAGTCAGTACTTGTTACCTTATTTTTCCTGCCTGTTCTCAAACTATAAATATTCTACCATCTCTTTAGCAAAGGACACGAACATATAGTTCAGAACACACACATATACACTAAAACTCTCTCTTCTTTTTCTACTACTTGTGCTACTGCTTTGTCTAGCCGGCTGAAAGCCAAGGCTAGATTGTGGAACTCTAATTGCTTTGCTCTTTTCTGCACTTTTGCTTCCCTAACTGGTATATTCATAGTTTAGTTCTAGAAAGAAAATCAACTCTATGTGCTCCATTGTTTGCCAATCCCTGTCTTTCTGCACTGACTTAATGACTTATGTTGTTTAATTGCACATTTTGTTTATTTCTTCACTCAGCATGCTTAAGTTCAATCCTCTCATGTTCAAAATGTAATCAGCATATCTACTTGAGTTCCTGTTTATATCCCTCAACTAGTATGTCTCCTAAAGTACATGATTAACACTAAGTCATGACTAATTATGTGTAATAGACCCCTGCATGGCTACTCCCATACCCTATCCCTATGTCTGATTACAATTCTAATTTCAAGCATGATTTCCTTGTTAACTCTTTGAAGTAATTGTTTGTATTCTAAAGTCCAATCAGTCCCTACTTGTTGGTCTATATGCATCTCTCAGCCAAGTTTATTTGTTTCTAATTTGGGCCCTCTATGTTCCCAATCCTTACTTCCCTGTTTGTAACTTCTGAAGCTGTACTGCTCTTTGAACTTGTCCTGTATGTGTTGTTGTTGCTCCTATCCCCTTCCCTCTCAAAATTGTTTTCCCTAAGCAACCCTTCTATTGTTGTTGCAAACGTATTTCAAACAAATCATTTTCAAAACTGTTTTCCAACTCAACTCCTTTAAATCTATGTCAAGCACTATCACACATACTTGTAGACCATTAGCTTCTGTCCTTTTTGTGTTAGCCTTGCTTTGGGACCCTCGAGCTCCCTCTGAACTTGGACACATAAAACTGGCCCTTCCACACTGCACTCGCTCTGTTTTGGTTATGCAATCTGGGTGTGAGCACTGCCCAGGATCCCTTGAGGACGTTATAGAATTCTGATACACCCAGATATAAAACAGGCTATGGAACAATATTGGCATTCGAGTTGGTTTATTACATAACTCAGAGAGGAAGTCCAAATCAGGCTTCCTTTAGTTGTAACTTTTTATTTTTCATTTCTGCTTATGTAATTCAATCACATGGTCTTTAATAATTTGTAAACAAGTATTGGGGTGGCTAGTGAAAAGGGATAGGGTAAATATGCATGCTATAATTTGTTAATGGTGGAGAACATGTTATTAAGTTTATATTCCTAATTGTGCAATAGAAGCCATGCTTAGGATTCATTCATGCATTAGAAATCATGTTGTTAGGACCCATGTTTCTTGCTTCAGCGCCTCATTCATAAATCCATGTTTTTTATGTTTGATTACTTAGAAATCCTGCTCCTAGGACAATAACAACATTGGCATATACGCTGTTACTCTTGTACTTTCAGAAGTTGTATTCTGCAACTCTTGTGCATTCAACAACCCTAACATTTACATGTGCATATCAGATATCATGTTCTAAGCTTCGGTTTGCATTTTTGCTTAAAATGCCTAGTTAATTACTGATTCATGAAAAGGTAGTAATGTAATAATTTTCACATTGTGATGTTTTCTAAATAAAAATTGGTAACAATCTCTGCAACTAGAACAACATGTTTTAGGTAAAACACAATCTCTAAACTATCTTAAAAACTCGAAATAACTATTGCGTATTGCTTAACGTCAAGGCAAGCCTTAGGTAATTGCCTAAATAAAAACCAAAAATGTCCTTGTTTAATTGCCAGCGTGTTAAAATTAGTAGGCAAGCCTGATTCGGACTTCTTTTCTGAGTCATATAATAAATCTGGTTTTGATGTTATCACTTAGACACCCTGCTTTAGGATTCTGAATTCAGACTTTTTGTTGTGCATGCGTCATGTTATCTATGTGCATTATTTGTGGAGGTATACCTGAGCCTTCTACTTGCTTCTATGTTTTCCCCATAAATGCAGTCTTATATGTTTTTGTTTGTCGCTTAGTATTTTACCTTTAAACTTGAGGGTCTTCCTAGAACCTCCTTCTTCTAGGATAGAAGTACAAAATATCTCCGGGACTAATAGGAAGGGACGGGTAACAACATGCAATAGGGGTCGAGACCAACCTTCGTTTTAATAACCTTCACGGGGTAGGAGAGGGTAGATATAGATATGATGACCGGTGCGCTAATACCACGTATAGCCCCTCTTTTGAGGAGTGTCATACCGCTATTGCATTAATGTGATCCATATTACAAAAAAATCTAGGACACCCCTCTTTACTTTCACGAACATGCTTAGTTTGTAATTGTTTTTGAAATCTCGCTGCCTTTCAAACACTTATGTATGTGAATTTAAATCCCCTATTATTTGAGCCTTACTTGTCTATTTGCTAACTGCACAAATTCACAAAAACTGTCTGGCTGGGATTCACACTAGTAGATCCTGAGGGTGCCTAACACTTCCTCTTAGGATAATTTTAAACCCTTACCCTCTCTCTGGTTATCAAACATCGTTAGAAATGAACCCTATAGGTGCCCTAACATACCTTAAAATCGTTAGGTGGAGACTCTTAAGAATTGCAAAACCCCATTCGCAAAAGAAAGAGTTGTCCCAACCAAATGGCATAAACCCGATTTCGCGAGAAAAAGGGGCCGCGACAGCATGGCGACTCTGTTGGGGATATTTAGGCTTTTATCGTTTCATACCATTTTGTGAATTTGTATCCCTCCCTATGTGCAATTATTTGTTTAATTTCTTTAAGCATTTAATTTCTTCTACAAAAGAAAAACTGACATATCTTTCTTGTTTCCTTCCTTTATAACTGCTTTTAAATTATGAAACTGCTATTTTTATCGCTTTCTTAACATGAAAATACATGTCAACATGCTTTTATTTATTGCATAATCACGCTCAACATCATACTCCACTTGTGCCAAACAAATAATATAGCAACGCTTTATGAGTGGTTGCGCCCATCCTATATTATTAACCCTCTAAATTCGTAAAGCCTTATTTGCGGTAAAACTAGTCGATCAGCGGTGAGTTGTCCGCTCAAGGGTACCAGTCTAAAACCCCATAGAAACCTTACCCTGTTTAAATTGCATATGCATCATGGTCAAACCTAGCCGGGCCAGTTATATTGTCCACATAATGATCCTTTAAGATAGCCTTGTCCAAAAATCCACTGGGTTTCCCTAAACCCAAATGGACATCATCACGTTCTGTGCATTTATTTGGAGAACTTAAAGCTTCATGCTGATCATAAATGTAAAAATAGTCGAGTTTGGTGGGGGTAAGGGTCTAACCCTTTTTGTTTAAAAAATTGAGGCAAGAGATCCCCAGCTTTGGAATGGTTAGCATACCCTCGCTCTTGCTAGACTGGTGGAGGAATCTTCCATTGGATGATCAAATTAATAAATGGAAAGAAAGGGCCGTCAAGACTAGCTAAAAGCTAGATTATCTAGAATATAGCCTATTAGAATTGGAGGGAAAAGTGAGGAAAAGAGTTAATGACTACCAGAGCGCTGAGGGAAACGAAGAATGACATCTGGCGAAGGCATTCTTACTAATGAGCCTATGCGAGTTGGAGGATTTGATCAACGAGAACATTCAACATGAGAAAGGCCCTCCTAAGACCAAATAGATTTAGGTTTACTCGCTTTCTAAATGTAATAATGCCAAGTGCCAATAGTAACTCATTTCTTATCATTATTTCAGTATCATTTTGGGATTCGTCTGTTCTTATGTTATGAAATGAGCCATTTAGCATTAAAATTTCTCCAAGTCTATTTGTAACTAAGCCTACCTCGGGCAAAAAGAGGTTCCCAAATTAGGACGCGATTTACATTCCCGCACTATGTGTTTAAATATTGCAATAATTTTTATAATCCTCACTAACTTGATTACCTTTTGTTTTATTTTTTATTTTATTATTTCCCTCCCTAAAAGTTAGTTTGTGCACTCTGGCATCATTATTTTATTTCACAAGATCTAGGGGCCTTCCACCCACTCCTCTTAGTCCCATTAAAGGCAAAGTCAAGAACAAAATGGAAGATTTGAATAACATCAGGAAAGAGAACACAGTTGAACGGGTAGAGGCCACTGATGGCCATGGTATTCGGGTTCCTAACGAGAATGTGTCACAACTTGAACAGAAACTGTTGAAGTTCCAGGAAGAGCTCGATCAGGTTCGAAACCTGGAAAACCTGTCATTTTCCCTCAGCACCCCAGATACCAAGTTCCTAAATGTTCAAAACCCTAACCCTCCTCAAAATATCCTAAAATAACATAATCATCCCGCTGCTCTACCAAAGAACCAATGTAACACCTTCCATACCCCAAACAACACTCCACTACTCATCCCAGAACCTCAGAACTCTGCAAACAACCATTTCCACACCCATACACCAGGCCACCATAACACTCCTATATACGTGGAGACCATGCCACACTCCATCCAACCTATCTCATGCACACCTGAGTCTGATGAAAAGGATATGTTTATCAGGAACTTGGCCGAGGAACTTAAGAAACTGACCAGCCGGATTTAGGGCGTTGAGGGAAGCAAAGGAATCGAGGGGCTGAACTATGAGGGTCTTTGCATACAGCCTGATGTCGAACTGCCTGAGGGGTACAAACCTTCTAAGTTTGAAATGTTTGATGGTACATGTGACACAAGGGTCCATATGAGGACATATTGCGACAAGCTGGTTGGGTAGGGAAGGATGAAAGGATCCGCATGAAGTTGTTCATGAGGATATTTAAAAAAGATGCACTATCTTGGTACATCATCCAAGATCCCAAGAAGTGGTCGACTGGGTAGGTATGGCATCTAACTTTATGGACAGGTTCAGGTTTAACACAGAGAACGCGCCGGACATGTTCTATATCCAGAATCTAAAGAAGAAGCCTACGAATACGTTTCGCGAGTATGCTACTCGCTGGAGGTCCAAAACTACCAAGGTTGGACCCACCCTAGAAGAGGAGCAAATGAACAAGTTCTTTGTCCGGGCTCAGGACCCACAGTACTTAACGACTTATGATGATTAAGAACCACAAGTTTTCCGACATTATCAAACTGGGTGAAAGAATTGAAGAAGGTATTAAAAGCGGTATGGTTACAAACTTTGAGGCCTTGCAAGTTACAAATAAGGCTTTACAGTCCGGTGGTGTGTCCAAGAAAGGGGACGTAGGGGTTGTGATGGTTGCACAAAAGACCAAGTCTTCCCTTAAATACCAAGCCTACCCAACACCTCCACTCACATACCAGCCAACCTCAAATTACCAAGCACCTTCGTACCAAGCTCCACCGCCAACTTATCAGCCTCTTCCACCTCCTACATACCAACCTACCTCACCGGATACTCCCAACCTGCTCATGTGTACCAAACCTATAATGCTCCACCATCCTATTACTAATCACCCCCTACACGCTAAAATATCCCTAGACCCCGACCTAATTTTGATCGCAGACCTCCAAAACAATATACATCCATCGTTGAACCCATCGACCAGCAGTATGAGAGGCTCAAAGTATCTGCTTATTTCACCCTCGTCCCTGCTACGACCCCTGAGAATCTTTCTCAGTGGGTTAACCCAAACAAGTCTTGTGCGTACCATTCCGGCATGAAAGGGCACACTATCAATGAATGCTATTCCTTGAAAGACAAGATACAGTCTTTAATTGATAACAAAGTCATTGTGGCAAATGAAGCTGCTCCAAACGTCTGCAATAACCCTCTGCCAGACCATAAGGGTGGAGGTATCCACATGATTGAATTAGAAGATGACTGGGACCCTGAGGAATCCATTGGGTTGATCGCAGAAGGTGATGACCCAAAGAAACTAACAATTACTCTCAAACCGATCATAGTCTAGATCTAACCATCTGAGGACGCTGAGGTGAACATGTCTATACCTCTCGAGTTTGAAGCAGCGCCACCCGCAAAGACACCAGCACCAATTGAGGTTAAACTCGCGTCTCCGACAAATACACTTACACCATTTGAGATTGCAGTCTTGCCACCCAAGGCACATGTTCCATTCGAAGTGAGGATAGCCGTGCCAATCCTAGAGGTGATGTCAACCATGCCACCATTCTATACAAATATTGTACCCTGGGATTATACAGCCGAGGCGAGAAGGAAGGGCAAGTTTAGGATTGAAGAAACTGTCGCAGCACATGGTATGACAAGAACTGGTAGAGTCTATACCCCTGAACATCTGGCTGAATCAAGCAAGCAGACTTGTAATAGGCCACCCCTCATTGAGACAGGTCCGAATGATCTTTGGAGGAAAATAGAGGCCAAGGAATATTCGGTCGTTGATCAGTTAAACAAGATGCCAGTATAAATATCCATCCTCTCTTTGCTGTAGAATTCCAAGCCATACAAGAATGCTCTATCGAAGGTGCTGAGTGAAACGTACGTACCAAGTAACATCACTGGCAGGCAAATGGCTAATATGGTGGGACAAGTGCTGGAAAGCCATAAGATCACCTTATATGAGGACGAGCTGCCACCTGAAGGGCTAGGTCACAACAAAGCACTACACATCACCGTGCAATACGAAGATTATTTCATCACTAGAATCCTGATCGATGGAGGTTCTAGTCTTAACATTTGTGCACTGGTAACACTCAAGAAATTAGGCAAAGGGCTGCGTGAAATAAAGGATAAAGCAATCAATGTGAAAGCCTTTGATGGTTCTCAGAGGTTCACCATTGGTGAGATTAGTCTAATCCTACAGATGGGATCGACCGAGTTCGAGGTCGATTTCCAAGTAATAGATGTACCAGTGTCTTACAGCTTGCTGCTGGGACGACCATAGATTCTTGTTGCTGGGGCCGTAGTATCAACGCTGCATTAGGCAGTAAAGTTTGAATGGAATCACCAGGTAGTGATCATTTACGGCAACAGTAGCAACCCTATATATAGTCGTTAGACCATTCCAACGATCAAGGGAAGAAGGAAGCTGGGCGGAGAAACTTAACCACATCGAGCGGGTCAATGCTATCGACAAAGATAAATGGTGGGATAACAAAATTAAGAGTATACTGAATTGGAGTGGGTACGAACCTGGCAAAGGGATCGGCAAGAACCTCTAAGGAATCTCTAAACCCATAAAACTCAAGAAACATGGCATTACCTTTGGTTTGGGATATGAATACACTTGGGAGGAATTCAATAACTGGTCGCCATTATGGCGCGGTCCTTACTACACATTAGACCATCCAATACTGCATCTGGAGCAGACTTTCCAATAGGCCGACATTATTTATGGGTCAGACGAAGAAGAAGCACTTGCAGCAGTGAAGAACTTATTTCTAGAGTACAGTGATATGGACTGTTGTGTTATTATCGAGGAGGAGGGGGAGGAAGGCCCTTCCATACAGGCTGCGAGCAGAGGGGCACGTCTCAAAAATTGGACCATCAGGACAACTAGAGTCCGGTGAGCCTCGGGTTAGCAAGGCTAAAACAAGCATTATTCACTATTTTATTTACTAAATCATTTTCTCTCATTTTTTCAATCCCGCAATAAGATCTTCGATGTTCAAAACAATTATTCAATTTATCAAAAGCATGTTTGATTTTTCTTATGAATTAATATTTATTGCTATCGTTTTCCTCCTTACTTTACCAATACAGCATTATTATTACTTATCTTGATGAACCAATGACTGTGACATGCAATGAGACAACGCAACAAACAAACATTGATTCAGCGGAAGATGACATACCTAACGAGATTGTCAAAGAAGTTGAGAACTTCGAGAACAGACCTAAGTCCAACATGGACAAGACCAAAATTGTCAACCTCGAAAATGCAAAAAATGTCAAAGAAACACGAATCAACATTCACCTATCGCCGTCAGAGAAGAAAGAATACACAAAATTTCTAAAGGAATATGAGGACATATTCGCCTGGTCGTATGATCACATGACTGGTCTGAGTACGTCTATTGTGGCCCACAAACTGCCAACCGATCCAATATGTCCACCGGTAAAGGAAAAGCTCAGAAAGTTTAAGACTGATATGAGTTTGAAAATCAAGGAAGAAGTTACCAAGCAGATCAAAGCTAAGGTTCTCAGCCATTCAAGAACTTCCACCGCCAAAGAAGAAGAAAGATGTGATGAGTTTCTTAGGAAGGCTTAACTATATCAGCCGATTCATAGCAGAGTCTACAGTTATCTGTGAGCCAATCTTTAAGATGTTAAAGAAGGACATTATTGGACCAATCGAACCTACCGCCTCCAACGGACACATGTTTACCCTGGTAGCCATAGACTATTTCACCAAATGGGTCGAAGCAGCATCTTACAAAACTAAGAAAGTTGTGGTAGACTTTTTTCATTACTGCATTGTTTGACGATTCAGAATTCCAGAGTCGATCATTACTGATAATGGCTCTAATCTAAACAGCGACTTGATGAAAGCTATGTGCGAAACTTTCAAGATCAAACAAAAGAATTCCACAGCCTACAGACCTCAGATGAATGGAGTTGTAGAAGCCGCCAACAAGAATATCAAGAAGATATTAAGGAAAATGATAGATAAGTATAAACAGTGGCACGAGAAGTTATCATTTGCTCTACTAGGATATCGCACCACAGTCCGCACATCAACTGGGGCAACCCCCTACATGCTGGTTTACGGTATATAGGCTGTCATTCCCGTTGAGGTGGAAATTCCTTCCCTAAGGATCATACAAGAAGCTGAGCTCAACGATGCAGAGTGGGTAAAGAGTCGTCATGAGCAACTAGCCCTTATAGAAGGAAAGAGAATGAACGTCGTTTGCCATGGTCAACTCTATCAGAACAGAATGTCCAGAGCCTTCAATAAAAGAGTCAAGCCAAGACAATTCACACCGGGGCAGCTGCTGTTAAAGAAGTTTTTTCTGCATCAAGATAAAGTCAAAGGGAAGTTCTCTCCCAACTAGAAGGCTCCATACATGGTTCACCGAGTTTTGATAGGATGAGCCCTCATAATTGCAAAAATGGATGGAGAAGTCTGGCCAAAGCCAATCAATTCAGATGCAGTCAAACGTTACTATGTGTAATCTTTATGTTTTCCTTATATGATGTAAATTGAACTATGCCTGACCTAATTACTATTTAAGAGGGGATACGTAGGCATCCCTATGGGTTCGGTCACAATTAGATAAAAATTACATTTTCTCCCGTAATTGGAAACTGGGGAAGAATTTTGAGGAGGGCCCTCAAAATTCTGAAGTAATTTCAGTCGATCGCCACACGAGCAACAGTCAGAAGTATCAAGCCATCAAACCGGGAAAACGATTTTCTTCTGATTTTTAACAGTTACTTTGTTTTTTAGCATGTTTAAACATTACCTGAGTCTTTCTTTTTTGCTCGATTCATTTTTTGTCAAGAAACCCTAATGCTTATGGGTTCGATTCGAAGTTTGAATTTGTTTGCGATGTGTTTTGCATAACTATCGTGGACGTTCTAGGCTTTATAATGGTCTATATGCTCTTACGCTTCCAGCTCTAATTTGTTCTTAAGGTTTCTTTGATTTTGTCCAAACCCGTGCTATTTATCGTGTAATAGGTCCGACTATTTGTTTTATTAACCGTTCACGTAATTTATGTAGATTCTATTTAATCCCCTTAAACCTACATCCTTGATTTTGGGTATTTTCCTTGTAAATCTACACTGATTTTTCGAAATTGCTTCCTTACTTTTGTGATACTTTCCTCAATTAGTGCTGATTCTCTATAATTTTCAATCTGATTCGAGATTCTCTGAACTAATTTTTTCAGAATCAAATTGTACTCTACCTTGTTTAGATGCACAAATACATTGTTAATTAACGTGCACTTTCCTTGTGTTTAAACTATTCCGCACTTAGTCCTTATTACATGCTACATGCTTTTACTATTCCTATTATGGTAAAATCAGTCTTACAAGTAATTGTTTTTCTTATTTGATACCACTTTTATCCGTTTGAACCATGTCTCCCTAATTGAAGGAAGTCCAGGTCTTAATTCTGATTCGTATTATTTCTATAATTATGCTAAGTCAATACTTGTTACCTTATTTTTCCTGCCTATTATCAAACTATAAATATTCTACCCTCTCTTTAGCAAATGACACGAACATATAGTTCAGAACACACACATACACACTAAAACTCTCTCTTTTTTTTTCTACTACTTGTGCTACTGCTTTGTCTAGCCAGTTGAAAGCCAAGGCTAGACTGTGGAACTCTGATTGCTTTGCTTTTTTCTGCACTTTTTCTTCCTCAACTGGCATGTTCCTAATTCAATTCTAAAAAGAAAATGAACTCTATGTGCTACATTGTTTGCCAATCCCTGTCTTTTCTGCACTGACTCAATGACTCATGTTGTTTAATTGCACTTCTTGTTTATTGCTTTACTCAACATGCTTAAGTTCTGCCCTCTCTTGTTCAAAATGTAATTAGCATATCTACTTGAGTTCCTGTTTATGTTCCTCAACTAGTATGTCTCCTAAAGTACATGATTAACACTAACTCATGACTAATTATGTGTAATAGACCCATGCATGGCTACTCCTATACCCTATCCCTATGTTTTATTACAATTCTAATTTCAAGCATGATTCCCTTGTTAACTCTTTGAAGTAATTATGTGTGTTATAAAGGCCAATCATTCCCTACTTGTTGGTCTATATGCATCTCTCAACCATGTTTATGTGTTTCTAATTTGGGCCCTCTGTGTCCCCAACCCATACTTCCATGTTTGTAACTTCTGAAGTTGTACTGCTCTTTGAACTTGTTCGGTATGTGTTGTTGTTGCTCCTATCCCCTTCCCCTCTCAAAACTATTTTCCCTAAGCAACTCTTCTGTTTTTGTTGCAAACTTATTTCAAACCAATCATTGTCAAAACTGTTTTCCAAGTCAACTCCTTTAAATCTATGTCAAGCACTCTCACACATACTCGTAGACCATTAGGTTCTACCCCTTTTGTGTGAGCCTTGCTTTGGGACCCTTGAGCTCCCTCTGAACTTGGACACATAAAAGATAGCCCTTCCACACTACACTCGCTCTGTTTTGGTTATGCAATCTGGGTGTGAGCACTGCTCGAAATCCCTTGAGGTCCTTAGGGAACTTAGACGCACCCAGATATAAGACAGGCTATGGAACAATATTGGTATTCGAGATGGTTTATTACATAACTCAAAGAGGAAATCCAAATCAGGCTTCCTATAGTTGTAACTTCTTATTTTTCATTTCTGCTTATGTAATTCAATCATATGGTCTGTAATAATTTGTAAACAAGTATTGGGGTGGCTAGTGAAAAGGGATAGGGTAAATATGCATGCTATAATTTGTTAAGGGTAGAGAACATGTTATTAGGTTTATATTCCTAATTGTGCAATAGAAGCCAAGCTTAAGATTCATACATGCATTAGAAATCATGTTCTTAGGACCCATGTTTCTTGCTTCAGCACCTCATTCATCAATCCATGTTTTTTATGTTTTATCACTTAGAAATCCTGCTCCTACGACAGTAACAACATTGGCATATAAGTTGTTACTCTTGTACATTCAAAAGTTGTATTCTACAACTCTTGTGTACATTTAGAAATCATACCTCAGGGACTTTGTTTTCAACAACCCTTTCATTTACATGTGCATATTAGATATCATGTTCTAGAGTTCGGTTTGCATTTTTGTTTAAAATGACTAGTTAATTATTGATTCATAAAAAGGTAGTAAAGTCATAATTTTCATATTGTGATGTTTTCTGAATAAAAATTGGTAACAATATCTGCAACTAGAACAACATGTTTTAGGTAAAAACAATCTCTAACTGTCTTAAAAACTCGTAATAACTACTGCGTATTGCTTAACGCCTAGGCAAGCCTTAGGTAATTGCCTAAATAAAAACCAAAATTGTCCTTGTTTAACTACCAGCGTGTTAAGATCAGTAGGCAAGCCTGATTCGGACTTCTTTTCTGATACATATAATAAATCTGGTTCTGATGTTATCACTTAGACACCCTGCTTTAGGATTCTGAATTCAGAGTTTTGTTGTGCATGAGTCATGTTATCTATGTGCATTATTTGTGGAGGTATACCTAAGCCTTCTACTTGCTTCTATGTTTTTCCCCTAAATGCAGTCTTATATGTTTTTGTTTGTCGCTTAGTATTTTACCTTTAAACCTGAGGGTCTGCCCAGAACCTCTTTCTTATAGGATAGAAGTCCCAAATTCCTCCGGGACTGATAGGAAGGGACGGGTAACGACATGCAATAGGGGTAGAGACCAACCTTCGTTTTAATTACCTTCACGGGGCGGGAAAGGGTAGATATGGATATGATGACCGGTGCGCTAATACCACGTGTAGCCCCTCTTTTGAGGAGTGTCATATCGGGTATTGCATTGATGTGATTCATATTACAAACAAACCTAGGACACTCCTCTTTACATTCACGAACATACTTAGATTGTAATTCTTTTCAAAATCTCGTTGTCTTTCAAACACTTGTGTATGTGAATTTAAATCCCCCATTATTTGAGCCCTACTTGTCTATTTGCTAACTGCACAAATTCACAAAAACTGTCTGGCCGGGAACCACACTAGTAGATCCTGAGGGGTACCTAACATCTTCCCCTTATGATAATTTCAAGCCCTTACCCTATCTCTGGTTATCAAACATCATTAGAAATGAACCCTATAGGTGCCCTAACACACCTTAAAATCGTTAGGTGGTGACTGTTCAGAACTGCAAAACCCATTTCCCAAAAGGAAAGAGTTGTCCCAACCAAATGTCAAAAACCCAATTTTACGAGAAAAAGGGAGCGCGACACGCAACACTATTTCCCTTCGCGGTCGTGTAAGTGGCTTTGCGATTGCGAAGCACAAAGCATCAGCACACCAGTAGCAGCAAAACACACCAGATTTCTAAGTCTAAAATATCCCGTAGCCTATCCGAAACTCACCCAAGACCTCGAGGCTCCAAACCAAACATGCACATAATACGGACTTGCTCGTGCGATCAAATCACCAAAATAACACCTAGAACTACGAATTTATCACCAAATTGAATGAAATTTTCAAAGTTTTAAAACTTCTAACTTCACAACCGGATGTCCGAATCACATCAACTCCGTTTCTCACCAAATTTTACAGAAAAGTCCTAAATATCATAATGAGCCTGTACCAGGCTCCGTAACCAAATTACGGACCCGATACCTACAAGATCAAGCATTAATCAAATTCTTTAAACTATTAGATTTTCAATCTTTCAATTTTTATCAAAAATTCATATCTCGAGCTAGGGACCTTAGAATTCAATTCTGGGCATATGCCCAGGTCTCATATTTCAATACGGACCCACCCAGACTGTCAAAGCACGAGTCTGGGTCGGTTTACTCAAAATTTAGACCGAAGTCTACTAAATCAACCTTTAAATGTAAAAATTATTATTTTTTATCAACTTTCAACGCAAGCTTTCTAGAAACACGCCCGGACTGCGCACGTAAATCGAAAATGAATAAAATGAGGTTTTGAAGGTCTCGAAATACAGAATCGAGTTCTAAAATATAAGATGATCCTTTGAATCGTAACATTTCCGCTTGAAGTGCAGAGGAGCAAGTCCACCTTCTCTAGTTTGTCAATGACATTTGCCGAACTTATGAGGATGAGATGCTATGCATTTCCTTTGCTTCAAATCCCGTGAATTTTCCACTCTGAATCCAATCTTTTCTCTTGTTTGGCTTAATTCAAAAATAAAACTTTTATCCAACAAGGAAAGCATTTTGAAGCTCTATTAGCCTACTCTAAAGAACCTCATTTTTCTCTCAACACCTCCAAATTCACTTTTTTTGCTCCCCTAAAAGCTTGCACCTTTCTTCCAAATTTACAAATTGGGAAAACAATCTATGGCAAAATGACAGAGTGGAGAAAAATAGCTTACATGATTACCGTATACTAAGGGGGAAGAAAAATAAGGAAAGAGAAGAGGAGAAAGAAAAGGAAAATAGTGTAACTAAATTCCTTGATTTAAGGCACAAATAATAAATTTGGGAGCCTTTTAAGGTGAATTGTATATATTTTGTAACTAAAATGTATCTAGGTTGGGTAAATACTAAAACATGGATATTTTTCGTAATAAGATTTTAAATTGTGTATAGTGATGTAAAAATTCCTTAAATTAAAGGTTTAATTGGTTAACAGTTTGCTGAACTTGAGTTGTATGAAGTTGTATCCAAAGGTGGCTTAAACCCAATAACACTAAACAATCCTCTTAGAGAATTTTATGCTTTGTGATGAAAAGGACTCGTAATTATTAGATTTAAAGACACATTCAACTAAAATAACAACATTTTTTCAAAATATAGCAACATAGGAAAATAAGGGCCATCCCTTGATTTAAGACATTTTGTTAAACCAAGAGGGATTAGCTACAGACATGACACAACCACAGCCAAGGAATTCTGCCTATCGGGAAGCAAGCTTCGGTCATGGGATACTGGATATCAAAAACAAAACTCATGCCTATTTTGGTTGGCATCGTAACGATGATGGACATGCTGTTGAAGCAGACTCGTTATGGCTTTTCAACAGATACTGGAAGTTGGACGAACCCTCTGCATCTCATGTCATGTTATGAATGAAAATAACATCTTGGAAGATATATTGGTAAACTTAGCAAGTTATGTATGGGACACGGGTTAGAAAATGTTCAAATACCACTAGGTTAGTAAAATAAGGTAGGCTTAATATTGAGAACTCTTCCCCTCGTCTCTGTTCTTCTTGCTTCTCCGACTATCTCTTTCTGTTCTCCCTGGGCTCTCTCTATCCTTCTTCTCTGGATCTCCTTCTTAGTTCTAGTTATTGTTATTGTAATCGGTGAACCTTTGAGTTTATGAATTAAATCTATCATTTTCCTCATTTATTCTATGTGTGAATTTGGCTTTATAACATTGGTGCTTTCATCGATTCGAACTCCAATGGCAGCAGTGATACTAGATAAATTCAGCAATGGTAACCCAGAGAGCTGGGTTTATCGGGCGGAGCGTTACTTCAAATTTCTTGGCTTCTCCGAGGAAGACTGGTTACCTCTTCCTTACTTCTACCTTGAAGGTGAGGCTCTCACTTGGTTTGATTAGCTACATCATAACAAACAGTTCTACGATTGGAACCACTTCAACGAGAAATTGTTTTTGCGATTTCGAAAATGGACCTTCGCAGATTCCAATAGGAGTATGGCTGATGCGTCCCTGGCTTATCATCACTACGTTAGTTATGCTACTTTGTGTGCGTCTGAAGCCCAGGTATCTCCCTTCAGGTCCAACTTCTATGGGTTAGAATCTACACTCAAAGTGGGAAACTCAGAAGCGAAGCATGTGTTCGATGAAATGCCTACTAGAGCTTTCACCAAAGCAGCGAATGAAACTTCTTCTGTTAAAGCAGTGTGGAAAAGCACAGATGCCCACATCTCTATTTCTCACTTGGATGCTGATTTGAATGATAATCAATCACCTAAGGTGTTTGATTACAGTTCCCAGTCGACCACGACCGCTGTAACACGTGATGATATTTCAAAAATTTATATTTCCCCTATGGTCACTGAAAAGCGAGATTTGGAATCCTTGAATAAGCCTGCAGACTTAGTAGACGCAACAGAGGATCTTGATTGTAAAGCTAAGTTGACGCAGGAAGGTGCAAATGCCTTTTCGGCTATTCCCTTGGCAGTGGCTTATGGACAGAGTGCTTCTAATTTTTTTGAGCTAGAACACTTAATCGAGCAGGACAGCAACACAATTCCCGTACCCGATGGTGTTGCTCATCCAGAAATGCTAGGTCCAAAACTCAGCAATGGCCAAATGTTCGACAAAATTTTTGGATGGAATGAAATAGGCTCACTGATTAGCCTTCAGCTTGCAGGCACGAGGAAAACATTTAAGTACGTATTGGAGCATGGTGGTAAACTGGCTTCAACTTTCAATCAATTGTTACTAGTTAAGGATTGCGTGACTCGATTCCCATTCGATCCCGGAGCGGATCTATTGATAGGATTTACTGGCAAGTTTTGCTCATTCGCATTTTCTAACTTTACGACTGTGTGGGATCACAGACAAAAATGGTATTTACATTCCTACATTCTGCAATTTAATTCTATACGGACAGTTACATCTCCAGCTTTTTATCAGTATTATAGTGTCGAAAAAGATCCTTCATCCGACTTGATAGAGTTGAAATCAGGTGCTGAAGTGGTAGTAAACAAGGTACCGAAGTTGTTCGATCAAAATTTTCAAAAGACCAACACAAAGTTTGCAAGAACTGGCACATGGAATATAAGCGATGACCTTATGCTAACAATTAACAACCAGTCAAGAGTTGAGTTCAATGACTTCCAGGTAGTTGTATTAGATTGTCCTTACAAGATCGCTAACCTTCTCTTGGGTGAACACAAGACGAAAGCAGGGGATTTATTTCAGAAAATTGAGACACCACACAATCTTACATGTGCTGTTGTTATTGTTGCATGTACAGTTCTCTTGCAACTTAAATTTGTTATGAATATGCAGCAAATGACTAGAGTTCTTAGAGCAACTAAGAGAAGTGATTGTGCCGATAATAGCTTTCTATGGCTTTACTGTGATTTTGACATACAGGTCTGCATTTGGGTCGACACAGGGCAAATAATCGTGGTTGGTAGTTTTTGTTTTGACTTATTTATGAACAACAGTCAAGGTGGTATATGTGCTAAATATGAATGGTGGTACAAGGCTTCAAACTATCAATTTTACTTAAATAACAACGGAAGGAATGTGGATGCACTTGGTGGAAGTCGCTATTTTGTTGGTAGTGATGATGAAATAATCAACACCGTAAAAACCTGTGAGGGTGAAGATAAAGCATGTTTTGAGCAAAAGATTGGAGAAATGGATTCAAAGCTTGACAAATTTAAGAAGGAGTTGAGAAAAGTCGCTGCCCTTGAAATTGTTCTTTATTCAGTGATATCTGAGCATGAATGCTATGTCTACAAACTGCACATATCTGCCAAGCACCTTTCTAAACTTTACCTTCATGCTTGTAAATATTGGTGTCTAGACAAAAGAGCTACAATTGCTAAAAATATTGTTTCTAGTCTTGTTTAGTTTCCATTATCCTAAGAGACCATGCTTTCCAGAAGGCTTTGAAGAAATTATATCCTGTTGTCAATGGATGGGTGATGGAACAATGTGTTGCCAGACTAGATGGGGCTAAGTTCAATATGGGTTTTCATAAGTCAGCTTGTGAGATCCCAACTGCTGCTCTATATCTAATAGCTGACTCAAAAGAGTTGCATATTCCAGCATTGTGCTTTGCAACATTATTCTCATGGGAACTGGTTGATAGCCGTTTTTCAGACCCATTTCTTATTGATGTAACACCTGATCCACATTCAAGTCTTAGTAACATCATCGCTATGATATCAATGTTGTTCTACTCGAACCTTGAGGATAAGGTTCTTATTGAGGATGAGGGTATTGTTATGAATGAAAATAACATCTTGGAGGATATATTGGTAAACTTAGCAAGTTATGTATGGGACCCGGGTTAGAAAATGTTTAAATACCACTAGGTTAGTAAAATAAGGTAGGCTTAATGTTGAGAACTCTTCCCCTCGTTTCTGTTCTTTTTGCTTCTCCGACTATCTCTTTCTGTTCTCCCTGGGCTCTCTCTATCCTTCTTCTCTGGATATCCTTCTTAGTTCTAGTTATTGTTATTGTAATGGTTGAACCTTTGAGTTTATGAATTAAATCCATCATTTTCCTCATTTATTCTGTGTGTGAATTCGGGTTCATCACATGTCATGAGATGAGTTTTCCCCTTTATAGTATTACTGAAACCGTGTCGACGAGCTAGAAGGTTGTGAATGATGAGAGAGTACTTGTGAGCAGTGTTATATATCACAGATCTTTTCCAGAAAGTTTTCAACGTTAATTTACTCTTGGAAAGTATGCAAAAAAAAAAGACATTTTGTTATCCCTTCCAATCCCTTCCAAGCCGCCGTGCTCTTCGTCGGTGGACGGAGCATATTTGAAGGGAGATATGAATTACGGTCCTCTTAGTCAAGGGCGGTCCGACAAATTTTGTGGCCTAAAGCAAAATTTTATGAGGGGCCTTAACTTTTTTTAAAATTTTTATTTACTTATTTATTTATTTGGAGTCTATTTTTCTAGCGCTTCTCAGATGCAAAGTTATTTCTAATAATTTTCTTATAATTAATAACTTCTAATAAGTCTCTCTTATAATTAATAACTTCTAATAAGTCTCTCTTAGTCGACCTAGAAAATCTTTATGCAATTGCCAAGTCTGAATGTCATCACAGAGCTTATCAAGGCTTCATATATCCCGGGAAGCCACTAGAAAATGTAACCTTCAAAACTTTTGACTATCTAAGTGTGGCTCAAGCTATACCATTTCTCTATGATTTCAAGTTAGGTCACTACATGAAAATCCCTGCGAAATCCATGTTCACTATCTTGGTATACTCAAATAAAACTTTTCTAATTTTAGTAACTTATAGACTAACGCTATGATAATATGATCCTTAATATGATGAAGATAGTGGGCACGATAGTAGCATCCTCAGTCTATTTCGGGACAACTTGGTGGCTTCTTGATACAATGGATAACATATATATTCCCTCCAAATTGCCACAGGTAAGTCGTTGGATATGCCCTAGGGATGACGTTTTCTACAATGCCTCAATTATATGCTGTGTGGTTGGTCCTCTATGGATGTTTGGAAGACTAGAATTATACTCCAAGATGAACTACTTCTTATTAATTGGGATTCTAGCACCCGTTCATATTTGGTTGATGTCTAATAAGTTTACTGAACATAAATTGATCTGACTTATAAACATGTCAATACTAATATTAGGTGCGAGAGGGATGCCACCGGTCAAGGCTGTGAACCATTGGTTGGCCTTCAGATTGTTCTTCAACTTCTATGTGTACAAGAGATACAGATGCTGGTGAGATAGGCACAATTACATTTCCATTCATGGCCATACTTATATGTTTTACTCTGCAGATGAAAGATATCTATAGGACAACTTGGTGGGGTTTGGGATTTGATTATCACCGCCCTTTCATAACTTGTCCAACTACCCCTGGTATTATGGTCCCTAAATGTTTTGTCTTCTAGTAATATTTCATTTGTAATCAGAGATAAATCCAAAATGAGTTTATGAATTCTCAAATTTTAGAAAAGGCAGCTTACTACATTTTGAAATCATGCTACTAGTTTGTATTGAGCAAATATTGGCCAAAACTTGAGAAATCAAGTCATGAACTAGATCAACCAACACTATTAATTTGAAACTAATCCTATGGGAGGCTATGTGCTCAAATGTTCTTACACTACATTTTATGGGTAAAAAACTTTATGACACATATTCGACTCTGTCAATATGTATAAAAGCCTTCGAAAGGCAACTATGCATTGGCATGACAAGATATCATAAGGTCAAGGTCGTACAACGAGGACTTGGGGTGTTCATGGTTTGGTTTGAATCGATTTTGTCCTAAAAAGAAACCAAATCAAGTATGTCAGTTTTTCAAATATTAGAACCAAACCAAACCAATTAAGTCTGTTGTTTCTCGATTTGGTTTATGTCGGTTTTTCAGTTTTTTCGGTTATTTATCAGGTTTTTCTTAAATGTAAGACATACACTACCAAACACATATTTTGGCGACTACATTTTCAACGTAAGACTATCAAATCAATTGCCCTTTGAGAAATCTATTATTTACCAAGATATATTGATGATGCTTGTATCAAATAGTAATGAATAATTTAAGGGCTAAAATATATTATTCTTAACATGAAATAGATTGTTACACTTAACAAAAGAAAACTTCCAATCAAAATAGAATATAAAGGTAAAGAAATATACTAAAAGTGCAAACGATTAACATTTACTATAAAATTTTTGAAACTTTATATTAAAGTATACATATATATAGGTGTAATAATAAATTTAAAATAGCTATTCTTATATTCGGTTTGATTCAGTTTTTTTTTATTAAAACCAAAACCAAAACAAATTTGATCAGTTTTTAAATTTCAAAACTAAAACCAAACCAAACCAAAATGTATCGGTTTGGTTTGGTTTTCGGTTTGGTTTGATTTTTTGGATTTTTATGAATACCCCAAACGAGGAAATATCGTCATCGTGGTTGAGGTGGCTTGGTAGAAGACGAGGATGAGGACGAGCACCTTCGCTCGGCATGCAGTAACGGATAGTTTAAAGGTTCAGATTTCTTAGAGAATATTCTAGCGAATATTCCTATGTACCCCTATAAATAGGAAGAGATGTAATCCTAGAAAGGGTATTGAACACTTTTGTAAAAAACAATATTGGCATTCTCCGAAGATTCTCTCTTTATCATATACATATAAAGTTTGCCTTTATACTTCTTTGTCTATCTTTTCTCTCCCGATTCAAAAAGAATCGCAATATTTAAAGACTCTTTATTATCCTTCATAGCCAGAAGAATCATTAGGAAATCTCACCCTTGTCGGGTAAATCTTGCTCTACTATTTACTTAAATATTACTTATTATCATTTGTTGCTTTCTTCCACATTCTTAAATCACTTAATGCCCCATTATTGCTCCAAAATATTGATATCTAAAAATGCATGTACAGTGTTCTTCATGACTACATTAGATATGTCATTTGGATATTAATATTGATATAGATTAACTTTTTTCTCTATAAATCTAATTGTACAAAAAGCTAGATCATACAGTTTGGTGTTGTCTGTGGGGATTTCTTAGTCAGTTTTTAGTTTCCATTCAGATCTATAACTCTCATGATTCATTGATCTAACGTATTGTGGAGTTTTCCTTTCTCTCTGTGTATGCAAAAACTTCACGGCAGGTAACCAAGGAAACAAAATAAAAGTGACGGACAACGTCCTGATCAACCTTCTGAGCGCCCTCAACGAAGAATATGACACCCAATATGAAGAGATGACCCCCACTGCATCCCCAAAATTAGGGAACTAACCCATACCCTTCTGCATCACAACCAAACCATATGGAATGGGGGCTTCTACGTCCGCGGCGTACCACCCACTATAAAAAAGATTTTTGAAGCATGGTTAACTGACACTCTAGATAGAGTGATGAGTAAACAAGCCCCAAAAACGACCACAGAAACCACGAGGATCTATGCAGAACTTCATTGGAATGAACGAGACAACCAAAAAACCCTCCTACTTCAGGTAACACTTATACAATTATTGAGAATTCTTTCCCTCCATGGAAAAAGAGAATAAGATGCTCAAGGAACAAATGAAAGAGCAGTAGGAATAGGTAGACAAAATACTGACTGCCCCCAAATTGTTACCAAAAAGAGACGCCGACTGATTCATGGAATAACAATACAAGGAAGAAGTGGCCCCTCATGCCATACCAAAAACTTTCAAGATACCTATGTACCTCCAAATCTATGATGGATCTAATGACCCCTAGTACCATGTAACTCACTATCTCACCGCCATAAAAGGCACCACCTCACCAAAGAGCATGTGTCCTCCATCTTACTGAAGAAATTTGGTGAAACCCTTATGGGAGGGGCATTGACGTGGTATTCATTGTTGCCAGCCTATTATATAGAAACATTCAAAGAAATGGCTAACAAATTCATAGCAATGCATGCCGAGGCCAAGAAAGTTGAAACGAGAGTGAACAACATGTTCACCATCAAGCAATCCCCAGGGGAGGGACAGAGAGACTTCCTCGCCCAATTCAACAGGGTGAGTATGACCATACCAAATGTCTCTTATGGAATGGTTGTGGAAGCATTTCAAAATGGGTTTTGTAGAGAAGGTTCGAGGGCGACCAGAAAGCAATTAAGTTTATTGATGAAATCCCTGCTGGCCACCTAGGACAAGATCCACAATTTCTATTGTGCTTAGGTAAGGGAAGATAATGAAGACCTTAACGGACCAACCTAATGACTCATCTCAGTAAAATCCAAGCCCGGAAAAGAACACTGGGACAATGCAAGGAGAGACCCTCTAATACCACGGCCAGGAAGGGATCTGCATCAACCCGATGTCGGAGCACTTGTCCCCAACTTTCTCTACGAAGACGGCCCGACCCTCCAAGTGGAGATCAGACATTCACCGGAATGATTGAGGTATTCCCCTTACTATCTGCTTATAATTTTTTTGTCTCGCCTACAAAGGGGGTCTACGCGCTTGATAAGCTCGGAACAAAGGTGAAGTGGCCACCTTTTAGGAATTTTGAATTTTGATTCAAGCACTAGGAATTTTGATTCCTTCTGCAAGTTTTATCAAGAACATTAATACAAAATGGAAGATTTCCACGCTCTAAAGTTAGAAGTAGAGAACTTGCTGCAGTAGGAAATCTCAAAGAATTACTCAGCGACAAAGGTAGGAGCACATTAGAGAGGGATCGGGAGCATCCAGGCCCACCATAGCCACCCTCGCCTGCTTGCACCATCAACATGATCATTGGTGGCAGCGACAACTCCTACATCAACGTCATCAAATTCACCGCCACTCACAAACTCAAGAGAACAATCACCAGCGAATGGTTTGACAGCCTCGAAGAAAGTATCATCTTCGTTGAGTCAGATGGCAACAACTCGATTTTCCCTCACAATGATGTACTTGTTATTAGTTTAAGAATTCTTGATACTGATGTTAGAAGAATTATGGTAAACAATGGAAGCGTAGCATGTATCATCCATCCTTGAGTCCTCATACAGAAGCGACTTGAAGATAAGATAGTGTCGCGCTGCATTACACCAATCAATTTTAACAATGCAGTTGAACAGACTTCGGGTGAGATCACACTCCCCATCCTCGCTAGTGGAGTTACATAGGAGGACACATTCCATGTCATGGATCAGGACACCGCATACAACACCATCATAGGATGACCATGGATACATCCCACAAGGGCAGACCCTTATAGCTTGTACCAAGTGATTAAATTTCGGAGCCTCTGGGTAATATTTAGCATACGAGGGGACCAATGCACATCTCCGGAATGCAATCAGATCAGCTTGGATGATATGACAATCCAATAAAAGAAAAAATGAAAAAGAGGCATCACAGTCAGCAGGGATGAGATCCCTACCAGTCGAAGCCAAAGAAACCATTACGGACCTTGAAGTGGTCGAAGCCGCAGGATCGACCCTAGAAGACCTCGACCCCGTCGATCTAGACCACAACAATCTTAGCAAAAAAAACTGACATCGGCTGCAAACTCTAAGATCCAGGTAAATTCAGTCAATTCTTAATAGCTAACGTAGATTTTTTTGCCTTTAGCCATGTAGATATACCCGACAACCCCAACGATATAGCCAAACATAATCTAAACGTCAACCCCTTCTACCTCCGATAAGGCAAGCCCGACAAAAGTTCAACCCCATTATTAACAAGGTCGTCCACAAGGAGGTAGAAAAATTATTGGCCAATTGCTCCACCAAAGAGTCAAAATACCCCAAATTTATCGCCAACATCGTACTCGTCAAAAAGAAGAACTGAAAATGGAGGATGTGTTTCAACTTCACCAACATGAACAAAGCCTACCCAAAGGATTCATTCTAGTTACCACATATCAACTAACACATGAACGCGACAGAAGGACATCAGTTGCTAAGTTTTCTGAATTCCTACTTAGGCTACAATTAGATACTTATGGAGGAAGGTGACCAAGAGAAAATGATGTTCATCACTCACAGAGGAATGTATTGCTACAGGATCATGACATTTGGGTTGAAGAATGAGAGAGCTACCTATCAAAGGCTGGTCACAAAGATGTTTAAAAATCTGCTTGGTGAAATAAAAAAGGTGTACATCGATGACATGTTGGTAAAATCCTTGAGAGCTAAGGACCACATTAAAAATTTAAAGGAAACATTCGAAATATTGAGGAAATACGGGATGAAATTGAACCCTGAAAAATGTGTGTTTAGCGTAACTTTGAGAAAGTTTTTGGGTTTCCTGGTATCAAAGCGACTCATCGAGGTCAACCTAGATCAGATTAGGGCCATCGACAGGATATCAGAATATCTAACCACTAAAAATAAGTCTAGAGACTGGGGTCAAATTGCCGCTCTACCTAGATTCATCTTGAGCTTATCTGATAGTGCCACAGGTACTTCAACGTGCTCAAAAAGGATAACAGGCTCGAATGGACTCTTGAATGGGTACAAGTGCTAATGGAACTCAAGGATTACCTGTTATCGCTACCCTTGCTCTGGCCAAGCCTAGGGAGCGCCTCTTCGTCTAATTTATTATATCAGTAAAATATTTATCTACACCGTGGCGAGGTATCCCCGCCTTAAGAAACTGGCCCTGACCCTTGTCGTTGCTTCACGAAAGTTTAGGCCGTACTTCCAATGCCACCCAATCTCGGTAGTCACAACATTTCCTTTAAAAATCATGTTGCATAAACCTGAGCAGTTGAGGAGTCTGGCCAAGTGGGCAATCAAATTAAGCGAGCACGATATCACTTATTAGCCTTGCACATCGAGAAAATTACAAGTGCTCGCCGACTATGTGGTGGACTTCAGTGCCAAAGTGATGCTCAAGGTCGAGAAAGAAGACACTCAAGCTTCTCACCTAACACAAGACCACTGGTCCTACACACTGATGGCGCATCCAATTCCTATGGGACTGGACTGGGACTCGTGCTTGAAGTTCCCACTAGTGAAGTCATTCGCCAATCAATAAGATGCCCATATATGACTAATAATGAGGCCGAATATGAGACTATAATTGTAGGGTTGTGACTAGCACTCGAGTATAGAGTGAGGCGTTTAAAGATATATTGCGATTCTTAACTTGTCATTAACCAAGTTACTGGGACTTTCCAAGTCAAAAAATAGTGTTTGTATAAATACCGAATCAAGATATGCAAATTTTTATCCAAATTCGATGAATGCCAGCTCAATCAAATCCAACAAACTCATAACGTTGAGGCAGATGGCCTCGCCAAATTGACCGCCACAACAAAAAGCATAATGCCTGGAGATAGGAATGGTACATCTCCTCAGTTCGACATTAGTCCACATCGAGGTACAATCTATAGACTTAACTTGCCACTAATGCAATTATATTATATACTATTTGCAGGATGGCACCCTCCCAAATGACAAAAAGGAAGCCAAGAATCTGAGAATGCAAGCCTCTAGATACAACCTCCTGCAGCGACTTGTATAAGGGAACGTACATCGGCCCCTTAGAAAAATGTTTAGGCTCCAATAAAATCCAACACGTTCTCGAGGAACTCCATGAAGTCCACTACGGTAGTCACTCCAGCGACCAAGCACCGGTTAGATGCCTCATACTGGCGGGATACAACTGCCCGCAATGAAGAAAGACACCCTGGAATTCGTAAAAAGATACAACTAGTTCCAGAACTTTGCCCCGATAATTCACAAAGCAGGCAAACACTTCCACTCTATCACCTTATTATGGCTATTAATTAAATGAGGAATGGACATCGTGGGACCACTTCCACCAAGACGAGGTAATGTTAAATTCCTTTTAGTTTTGACTAACTACTTCTCTAAGTGGGTGGAAGCAGGAGCATTCTCCCAAGTTTGCGAGAAAAAGGTAATCACCTTCATATGGAAAAACACTATCTGTAGATTCGGCCTACCCAAAGAAATAAGCGGTGACAACAGACCCCAGTTCGCTGGAAGAAAAACTACCGAGTTCTTAGAGAAATGGCATGTTAAAAGGATACTTTCAACTCCTTACCTCCCAACTAAGTGGAGTCCTCTAACAAAGTCTATCTTAAACATCATGAAGAAGAAACTCGAAGAAGTCAAGGGACTGTGATCTGCAATACTCCCAAAGTATTGTGGGCGTACAATACATCCCCAAAAAGGAGCACAAGAGAAACACCTTACTCTCTAGTCTATGAAACGAAAGCGGTCATACCAATCGAAGTCAGAAAACTCAGCCTAAGTTACTCCAATAAAACAAGCACCGCCAATGACAAGAATAGGAGACAAGACCTTGTCGAGGTTGAAGAGCGAAGAGATATGTCATACATAAGAATGTTTGCACAGAAACAACAAGCAAAAAATTACTACAATAAAAAGACCAAGGCATGGTTACTCAAGATCGGAGACAACGTGCTCAAAGCCAAGACCCAAGCAGGAAGAGATCCGCGAGAAGGCAAATTAGGAGACAATTGGGACGAACCATGCAAAATCATAGGCAAGGAAGACAAGGGCTCATTCCAACTAGAGACTATTGAAGGAAATATCCTACCAAAAATTTGGAACATCAGCCACCTCAAGTACTTCAACTTTTGAAAAACAAGGATTGTTCCGTAAGTCGTACTCTTTTCCCCACTTGAGTTTTATCTCAACACATTTTTCTCAATGTGGTTTTTAACCAGGCGACAAATAGGACATTTCGAGATGGAGTATGCAGGAATAGACATATTTTCATCGCCCGACTCACCAAGAATCTCCAAGTCAAACAATGAAGAGACTAGATTACTGGGACTACAACTTACGCTAGCCATCACCAAAAGCTTGTAATTTTCTCCAAAATTAGCCTTAGGGAGAAATGATGTAACTGACGCAATGATGTCGAAATAAATGAGACACCCGTTCATTAAAATTCCTCTCCTGAAAAAGGTTCATTCGACCAGCTTGAACAACTCCTATCGTCCTCGGTCTCGACCTCGACCTAACTAAAAGGTGCGTTTGACTAGCTCGAATAACTCCTATCAGCCCTCAGCCCTCAGCCTCGACCTAAGTAAAAGGTGCGTTCGACCATCGGCCTCGACCTAGCTAGGTGCATTCGACAAGTTCGAATAACTCATAGCAGCCCTTGGCCTCGACCTAACTAAAAGGTGCATTCCAATAGCTCGAACAACTCCTATTGGCCCTCAACCTCGACCTAACAAAAAGGTGCATTTGACCAGGTCGAACAACTCCTATCGGACCTCGGCCTCAACCTAACTAAAAGGTGCATTTGAACAGCTCGAATAACTCCTATCGGCCCTCGGCATCGTCATCGACCTCGACCTAACTTAGAAACACATTTAACAAATTCGAACAAAGGCTGATACAGCCGATCGCCACTCAATCCCACGACTATCGCAACATAAAGGATAATAACGAGGGAATAAGGTGTATAATCAAAAAACAGAAGTACAGAAGAAAAACATACATAGATAAGGAAGGTACACGTAAAGCAAAAACAAATAGTGTTTACAAAGGCGTTTAAAGATGCCAACAAAAGCTACAATACATGAAGTTAAACAAAAAATAGGCACAATGTCTAGTGGCCGTCACTAGCCTGGTTCCCACCATCTTCTCCATCCTCGCCTCGATTGTAGGCAGAGTCACACCAGTCACTATCCTCAAATTGGCCAAAGCACCATTCATCATCGTCCTAGTCATCAGGCTAAGGCGTGGCGAGGTCATAGCCACAGGCCAACCAAGCTTCACGCTTCACGAGCTTTGACCCAAGCGTCCTCAATGGCCATCTCAAAGACAAACCCATCTGATTTAACTCACGAATCATATCTATTCAAGCTTCAGTAAGGATCCACTCCTCATACTTCTCTCGAGGATTGACAAGAAACTTAAAGGCGTGAGACGTAGAGGGCCGTTGAAGCAATCGGGCATTCTTTCCCTCCATAGCAAAAATTCGTTCGAGCAACTCAGAGTTCTCTTTCTCCAATTCGCTAATTCTCTCCTTGAGCCTAGCCTCTTTAGCTTCAGCCATCGACTTAGCATTGTCCTGTTCAGAGTGTCTCTAAAAGGGCGGGCCTCTTTCAAGTCTCCATTCGGGAGGGCTCCTCCTCCTCGAGTAGCTACTTCCTCCCCGTTGAGAGTATCTATCTCAAACTGTCACTCATCTAACTAACTTTGCAATTGGTCAATCTAGCTCTAAAGTTCACTACACTGGGTTTCCATGCCCTTGCTTAGTTTTTGCCCTCTTCTTTCCTCCTTAACGCGCCCTCGAGAATGCTGAATCACTCTACCATTGCGAGCAACTCCTCATCCTTTTTCCTCAACTCCTTCTGCAAAGCAAGCACATCACCCTTCTTACGAAGCCGCCTCTGAGCCTCTATGTACTTTTTGAGGAACTCCGTGTACTTAGTCTGTAATCTTTGGTCGATCTCCTTTCACTTATTCTCTCTTCTCACACTCTCGATCTCTAACATAATGGTCTGCAAACAAAAACAAAGTAAGATTAAGACTTATAAGCAAATCGAAGCAAAGAAAAGATTATGAAAATAGAGGATACTTACGAGACCAACGATGCTCTTTGATAGGGTGTTGACTCTCAGCCCCCGGAGAGTCTCATGCTCGGCTTCAGAATAGAGGGGACTGAGGGTATTAAACACGTCCTCAGTATCTTTCAGCAACTCACAATTCACAGAAATCGTAATAATCCTTGAACCCCTACCCTAACCTCGACCTGAGTAGTCCCACTATCGATCATCTTGACGTCCTCAGGGTCAAGGTCAGATCCGGACTCATCACCATCATGCTCAACCCGCTCATCTTCCTATTCGGCAAGCATCTGGTTTTTCCCTTTATCAATGTAGGAATCTTCTTGAAGTGGCCCAGAAGACGAGGCCTCCCCACGCTCGGGACGAGCAGGAGCATCATCAGTTGCATTCTTAACCGCCTCATCAGGTCAGGGGTAAAGTAGCAAAGTAAAGTTCCACCAAGTTAGGCACCTCTGAGGCTACCCTTACATCCTCCTCGATCGGCATCAGTACGAGGTCGTGATCCATGGCCTCAGGAAAGGTTCCTAATAGATCGATCGCCACGGTATTCCATCTCCCTTATCTATGATCTTCCTCTTCTTGGGCCTTAGATCAGTGTCGTGTGGAGAAACCTCCTCGTCCTCAATACAGGGAGGAGCCAAGGGAAGAGCGATCATGGAATTTGAATTAGGGGAAGAAGTAGAGGGAGCAGAACCCCTCCTCCTCCTCCTAAAATATGGCTTCGATGCCAAGTTCCTTTTGGAATCATCCCTAGCGGGTCCTAGAAAGGAATGGAGAAATATAAGCATAATAAAATAGGCGAATGAAAGCACAACACCTTCAAAAGAACAATGTTGCCTTTGTGAAGGGAGGTCGGCTTGTACTTTTACCAAAAGCTTGATCAATCATGAATCCTTGTAGTACAGGGAAGGATTTGTCTAATCCAGTCGGCGAGATGCACTGCCAACTAAATAGGTCGAGTAGAAGCTACAAAACGAGGAAAGTTAATTCACAAATTCGAAGTATAAGATTGTGTAGAAAGGTAACACAAATACTCAGGGAAGTTTGCGACATTGTCCATAACGGCCTCGGTCTTGACAAATAAAAGTCGAGCCAAAATTGTCGACTACCTTTGTTATCTATCCTGACTACCGGGGACTTACCTCCATAATGTCAAAGGTTCAACATCATGCCTCGATAGAAGCTGGATGCGAATAGGTGCACCAGATGCCATGCGTTGACCTCGACACCTGCTAACTCGGCAAACTTTGATAGCATCTTGATCTCCTTATAGACTAAGAGAGCAAGTTGAGCGGGATAGACTGATAAAAATGGCAAAACTCCTCCACCAGCAGAGGAAGAGGGAAAGAATAGCCAATGGTGAATGAGAAAGCCCAGAGAACGCAGTACCCAGGACGATAAGCGTGCACTTCATCATTATTGGAAGGTAAAAGCTCCAATTGGTCAGGGAGGCCATATTTGGCCTTGAACTCTACCAAATGCTTGGCCATCATAGAAGACCAGAAAACCTCAACCACAGCCTCCGGCTGCCAATGAAAATCTAGTTTTACATTGGGATTTCGGGAAATAATCTCCTATACTGACAGGAGAACCTCTTCTTTAATGGCAAAAATGAAGTCTCCTCCATGAATAGGGACCACAACAGCCAGTGGAGCGGTCTGATTCTCCTCATCAGCACCACAAGTTAGGTTTAACATGGTTATGAAGTTTGAAGAAAGTAAGAAGAGTAGAGCTGAGAATAATGGATGAAAAGTCAGAAGACGGTAAGTAAGAGAAAGCAAAGGCGGTTTTAATAGCTGCAATAAAGGTAAAACTTAAATAATGTTGATCATCTTCCTATTTATAGAGAAGAAACACCGAATCCAAAATGGCTTATTATGATTGCAAGCAAAATCGAAATGCCAGAACCAATGAAAGGACGCGCATGTATCGATGCAACATATCGGGAACATGCGTCATCATGAAAAGTGATGTCATGATGTCACATTATTTCCCTGGCAGGCTAGTTCCAAGAAGTTACTTGAGAAAATTAAGGGTTTGAAATATGTGACCCTCGAAGCCCCACGTCATCCATCTTTTATGATGACTATGACCATTATTATCCACTCACTAAACCCGTCCACGAAGATTTAATCGATAAGCAGAGGGACTAACTGTATGGAAAAAAACTATATTTGACTTGGTCAACGGGTGTAAAGCCTTCGAAAGGCAACTATGCATTGGCATGACAACATATCATAAGGTCGTGGTCGTATAACGAAGAAAGATCGTCGTCGAGGTCGATGTGGCTTGGTAGAATACGAGGACTAGGATGACCACATTTGCTCGAATAATTTAAAGATTTAGATTACCTACAGAATATTTTAGCGTATATTCCTCTCTATTGTACTATCTAAGGTTTTGTGGCTCATGTACCTCTATAAATAGGAAGTGATGGAATTCTAGAAAGGGTATTGAACAATTTTGTAAAGAGTAATATTGACATTCTCTGAAGATTCTCTATTTATCATATACATACAAAGTTTACCTTTATACCTTTTTGTGTATCTTTTCTGTCCCGATCCAAGAAGAATCATTGGGAAATCTGACCCTTATCGGGTGAACCTTGCTCTACAATTTACTTAAATACCACTTATTATCATTTATTGCTTCCTTCCACATTCTTACATCATTTATTGCCTCATTATTGCTCCAAAATATTGATATATAACAGATTATGTGCGGTATTTTTCACGAATGCATTAGATCTGCCATTTGGATATTAGTATTGACTTAGATTAACCACTTTCTCTATAAATGTAATTGCATGAAAATCTAGATCTAAATTTTGGGTCATACATATATATGCCTCTTACGTTCTTCATTTTTGATGATAGGCTATAATTACGTATATTAGTCAATTATTGCACTCTAATTTAATGCACTTTAGTTGAGTTTGCGCTTTAATCGCTAGTGGTTTGCACTAACGGTGTGTTTTATGCCTTGTAGGAGTGATTCCGAGCTATATAGATGTTCTGGAATGAATTCATGTGATTTGGATCTTTGAAGTCTGATAAAAGCCCAAGGAATTAAGCCGGGATCGTATTCGGGGATCAGCGGATGATAAAACAACAAAACGAAGACTCGAGGAGGTATATTGCGCACTGTCTAGTACAATAGACATAGCTTTCTTCTCAAAACTCTATTTATGCTATACAATATATGGTTGGAAAGCTAACTCAAAGGACTACAATTTTCATGTTTTATATTTTTCCAAATTCTAAAAGGAACAGGGTGAAGAATCGCAGTTACGGTAGGACCGCGACAGAACATTACCAAAGATTCAGAGGACCATTCTGGCCGCGGTCCTGGCGTAACCGCGGTGGGACCACGGCAGAACGCTAAAATTTCAGGGAGCAAACTGCAAAATACGGAATTTTAAACCCTAAACCCTATATTAAACGAAGGAGGCCGGCCAAAAGAAGGAACAGACACTACTTTATGGTTAGACAACACCCTTGGAGGCAAGAACACATTGGGAGCAAGGCGGAGAATTCTTCTACGAGTTTTTCTTTCCTCTTCCTATTTTTCATTGTTGGTTATGACTTTTAGTATTGTAGTTTTACATACTATTATGAATAGCTAATTTGTTATCTAGAGTTTTGATAGAACCTTTTGTAGGATAAATTCTTGTTATGTTTTTATATAATTGAGCCATAACTTTTCTCTATTTGTTCAACTACGTTTATATTGTGGTTGGTTGAAGAGCTCTCAATTAGCTGTGCCTATTTAGTATGCATAACTCGGGAGAGAGTGCATATTTAGGTAATTGATAAATAACACAACTCCCAAAGTATATGAGGGATCAATAACCGTGGGTTTAAAGGCGGGATTAGGGTTAACGAAGCCTTGGATGCGATCTGAAGTGAGCTGTATTAAAAGCCAGCTAGCGTAGCTCAGGAGAGTGCGTCTAGTAATTTATCGTAATTACTGAGGAGAGATTTACGGTAATAAGAGCGCTTATGATTGGTAGAGAATACTTAGGCGAAATTATAGAAAACATAGCGGGAAGGATTTCGACAATACAGGAAATCATAACTCTAGACCTCCTTAATCTTTTCTCTAACCCTCAATATCGTTAGTTGTTAATTTACTATTTTAATTTGTTAGTTAATTAGTTAAACACAAGAATCTTAATATCTATAAGTTAGGAATTGTTCAAGCTTGTCTTCTTGGTGATAGTGAACAGCTATAGAACCTTAGTTCTCTGTGGGATTCGACTCCGGACTTGTAAACCGGATTATATTTGCAGCGACCGCTTAGTCCTTTTTATAAGGCATAGTTAGGCGTGATCAATTTTGACTTTCATTTATTTATATTTTCGAATTTTTTGGGGGTGAAGCTGCATATGGTGCATGGGACTGCATTAGACGACCGCAAAACTGTCAGTCGATCACCATAGTGATCTCAAAATTTAAACCCAAGGTGGAAACTGATGATATCCTTGTTGTAATTTAATTAACGGAGCCTAATAGATCATATGAAGCTTTAGAACTCAAGATTGCAAACTAATTAAATAGAGAAGCCAAACAAAAGCATGAACCATTTGACAACAAGCTTTCTAGAAAAAGATATTGACGCCCATGTGAAAGGTCATAAATGTATATGTTTTCTTCCATCTGCCAGTTCTATTTGAAGTATATGACTACCAATATATAAGGCAACAAATCACCAGATGAAGCTGAAAACAGGATACAACTTTCTTCATCAATCTCTAGTCTTCTGTCTTTCCTATCTTTTCTTCACTTCCAAAAACCTAGTAACATGTCCAACTTGTGGGAAGATATCATTTGTTCTTCAATTTTCGCGTCCAACTTCTTTGTATCTTGTCTCATTTTCAATGTCGTTCTTAATTTTCCTTTATCATTCGTGGTAACTGTGCTATGGACCAACTCTTTACGTTGGATCATTTGTCCCAGGCCGAAAGTGCTGCATGTGATTAGCTTATTCATGGATATTTTTTCTGCATGGAATTTTCACACCATAATCAGTTGCTGGGATGAAAATCTGGCGTTCTTTATGCTGTTGGGGCTACTTTCTATGTTTGTGACTCCGATATATTACGCGCTTTATATCCAGAAGTTGCTATGGTCAAAGCAGATTGATGGCATTTATATTCTTTTTATAATTCTTTTGCCTATGCTAATGGTAATGTGGTGTGGATTTTCTGCTGTGCTGCTGGTGCTGCAATTTTGGTTCATTTCTTTGCTATGGATTTTGGGTATGACAACAGAAAGTTCACACAATAGAGCTATTTGCATAGGAAAAATAATTATAATAGGAAATAAAGAATGTGAATGTGATCAATCTGCTTTATCAGTTTAATTAAAATGCAATTTGGAAGAAAGCTGAATGCCAATTCTAATTTGGCTTTAGACCAAGCTGTACAGGAATCTTATGTTTAGTGAGTTTAGCTGCAGTTTTACTTATAAGTTATTTAATATCATGTTTAGTGGCTTTGAGTGGTGAACCTTTTTATGTGTAATTTGGGAACAATCTATACGCACTTCATTTTGTATATGTATATTCATTGTGCGATGTCAATCTTTTACAACTTATTTCATTATTCTTTCGAGTAAAACCAAGCTAAGGGGGTATATATTCATTGGTTTTGAAGTGTTGGCAAGCCCAACTTCATACTCGCGCAAGTTTGTATAAGTTGATTCTGAAGCGGCTAGACTTTGAATAAATTGCAGTAATTGGCTATTCTTTAAATAGAGGCCCTCAAACCGGCTATTGTATGCACTTCCCCTTGAAACGTTGAAGTTTGTTTAGTACTAGTCATGCTACAAGTTCCTATACCAACGTAAAAATAGCACGGGCTAGCCAGTTTTCGGATTGGTCATTCAAAAATAGCTAGCGTTTGCAAAGTTATTGAAAAATAGTCACTATTTGCTGCAACACGGAAAGTTCCAGCATAATATACTGGAGATTGGTGCACCTGTATATGAACTTCCAGCATATTATGTTGGAACTACAACACGCGAAAAATTCTAGTATAATATATTGGACTGGTATATTATCCAGTATACTTATACTGAAACGTGAAGTTTATTTAATACTAATCATGCTACAAGTTCCTATACCAACTGGGAAAACTACCAATATTTTTTTAACCTCTTATATAAATATGGAGAAAAAAAAAGAGAGAAGGAAAACATCATAGAATTTTGACATGATGAAACATTAGAATTGATTTTTGAGTATAAATTGATGCAATGTAGAAGACCATCAGATGAGTTGGTAAGACATCCTTTTACTGGTTGCTACTATTAGGATTTAGGAGAACATAGTATTCTTTTTCTTCTTAGGAAGAAGAGATTTTATTCATCAATAATTTTCTACTTCTGCAGTCTATTATGTGTCATTGTTATGAGGACTTGCATGTATAGATGACACTATTTCTTTACTTGTGAGACAAGAAAGAGTCTGCACTCTGCATTACGCCCCTAGTTTAATTTATGAATTTCTATTTCAAGAAAATATAATACACAGTTCTAAATGTATACACGGAAAGTCACTTATAAGTTATAATAATATAAAATAAATATAATGTACACTAGCGTTGGAAGGCATCCTCTGTTCCTTTCCTTTTCCCCATTTTCTTTTCTTTCTGATTGTTTATTGCAGCAAAGCACCGTTACTAATACTAATTCCTCTCAAAATTGAGAAGTGAAACAATTAGCATGTATATTTGCATGCTCAAAATAATTAGAGAAAGTCTCTGCAATCTTATACATCTCTCCTAGAAGCTCTCAACAGCTAGTGATCCAATATGTAATACCCTTTTGTCCCATTTTGTGCAGCACACTTTTAATTTGTCACAAAAATACATATTCATATTAGAAAAAAATTAACTTTATATTTCTCATTTTATCTCATTTTACCCTTAATAAACAATTACAAGAAAATACACATGACTTCACACCATAATAAAAAATGACACATGTTTTTAAGTTTTACCCTACCTAGCCCATATTGTACATATTTTGAAAGCAATGACAAATTCAAAATTTGTGTACTTACAACCATTGTTTCTAAAAGCTATGGAGTTAAATATGTATTCTCACAACCATTGCTTTCACTCTCTCTTCTTCTCACATCTTCTACATATGCTTCAAGGGGTCGAGTATTTTCTGTTTCTCCCCCTATGTCACCTGGTTGCGGTGTAAGAAAATTAAAAAGTAGAAGTCCACCATTGAAGGCCATTCAAAGCTTCGCTTTCGAAAATATGATTTTTTTTTTTAGTTTGTTAGTTGTTTGGATTGGATGTTGCTCCAATTAATTGCAAATATGAAAAGGAGTTCAAGATTTAAATTTTGAAGTGATTCGGAGTAGATTTAAGCAAGATTTGAGTTAAATGTAATAAAATATGCAAGGAAGATGACGAAGTCAGTTTTTTGTATAATCTTGTATAATTGTGTATATGAGTGTATAAACACATCTTATACACTATTATAGACTTTTATACACCTTTATACAAACGTCTGTAGATGAACTTCTTCCATGATTTTCTGTTGCAATTCTTGTTCAAAACCAGTCCAAATCTCCATTAAATGACTTCAAATTTTATATACAACCTCCTTATACTATTTCTAACAAGTTTAAATAATACCCACTCCAAGATTCTCACGAAATCATATATGAAATTTTAACCCACATATTTAAGCTTGTTAAAAAACTAATTTTCACTATCCAAGTGGATTTGGTTTGCTTAACTAATATTTGAGTCACAATTACTGATTTAAAAGTTAACTTAAAAGCATAAGAAATCTTTTTTAAAAATTAAATAGTAATTTCGAGAACCTATTGGAATTGAATGTTCAGTATATTAGCCTATTATTTTTAGGCTAGTTCATTGTAAATTGAAATATGGGCTATAAAATTGAAAAGTAGGGAGCCCAATTGTTCTTATGTGAAATTTTCCGGATTATTTATAGTCATACAAATAGTTATGTTTATTTTTATGTTCTTATGGCCACTTAAACTTGTAGGGCTTTTGAAAGCCGATATACAAACTTTGGATTTTCTCATTTGAACGCTCAAACTTGACAAAATAGGTACTAATAAATACTTTTGGCCGTTGACCATACCTATGTGGAAGCACTGCAACTCACATGGCTAAACTGTATGCAAATCACACTGCCAAGGCGCGTGAATAGGACCACTATCCGTCAAGATGGGGTGTGTAATGAAGAACTGGGATCCATTTGTATTAGGACCACTATTCGCCATCGAGAGAAGACCAACCTCACTGTGAACTTTAAAGTTTTCGTCTACATGGAGAGAGAAAAAAATTACCATCATTAATCAATCATATAGCCATTTATCAAACACTCAAACATATATACTACTTATCTACCTGGAAATTTCGTGTGCCTTAGTTGTCTGGGCTAGAGTTTAGAAGTTAAAGAGTTCTCTGTACCAATTGAAAGTTTCGAGCCCGGAAGGGAAAAAAGTATATCATTCCCTTTGAAAAAATTACCACCCTGTAGAAAATAGAAATAAGTCTTTGGATGATGATTATTCCCCAATATATTGACCTACGGGAAAAAAATCTAGAAGTCCTATGTAGATTACGGCAAAAATAGCTATATTTTTATGCCAACTATAGTCATCAAACCAAGCCCAAAAAGTTCATGAATCAGATCAGTTGATATTCACCGCTACACAATTAATTTCTCATTTGAAATAAATGACAAGCGCAATAGGTTTTTTTTTTTTTTTTTTGAAATTACAATTTTTTTTTGGTTATGGTCTAATCATGGCCATAGTGATGTTTTAAATTTGATTTAGAATGAGATGTCACGACCCAATTTCCAACCCGATTGTGATGGCGCCTCTCGTGAAGACAAGGCCAGTCAACAAGACCAAATCGTCTTTTTAATAATTATTAAACATAAATGAATAGATAAATACAGCTCAACGATAATAATAACCAGTGTTTACAACCCAACATAACCCGACCGGGGTGTCACAAGTCACGAGCATCCAAAGAAGACTGAACACAACTACTGGGCCAATAATAATATACAAAATAAAATCTGTAATCAAAGGACGAAGTCCGGTGCCGCGAACGCTGGCGGTCACCTTGCGCAGTTATAATAGCAAAATCATCAATCAGCTCAAACCCGCTACCGATTAACAAATACCTGCAACTGCACGCGAGGTGCATGGATTAAAGTGAGTACTCCAACTCAGTGAGTAATAAAGGCAAATAATAACTGAGCATCAAGAAACCACGTAAAGCAAGTCATCATGCTATATAGTACAGTGTAACCCTTTGAGAAAACAGTGAAACCGTGAAAACTTTAGAAATATCGTGGCTCAGTTTAAAACCTCTTTCAAAAAAAATATCCTTTTTCCAACCGTTAGCAAATGAATGCGAAATAGATAATGCAAGTCAGCACATAAATCAGCCCCTCGGGCACAACACTCTATTAACAAATAATACTAGGGTGTCAGGTAAGCAGTGCAAGACGTAGCATGGAAGCCAATGAAATGCGAGTGCTGAAATGTCATGACAAATAATACAAAATAGGAACAAATATATGAGTGCAATGCAATGCATATGACGGTACACTCCGGTACCCACTGCGGCGTGTAGCCCGATCCATTTAAAGTCGACGGCGCTCACTGGGGTGTGTGTACAGACTCCAGAGGGGCTCCTACAGCCCAAGCATAATATCAAGCCATCTCGTGGCATCAATAATTCCTGTTCAGTCATTGTTACCTGACCGGTCAGTCATTGTTACCTGACCGATCAGTCATTGTTACCTGACCAATTTACATCATACAGTGTCATTGTTACCACCACTGCTTCAAGTCACATCATACAGTGTCATTGTTATCACTGTTTCACGTTACAACATATAGTGTCATTGTTACCACTGTTTCAAGTTACATCATACAGTGTCATTATTATCACTATTTCAAAATCACTGCTGCGGCGCACAGCCCGATTCATGCTCAGTCCAGAAATCAATATAAGCCCCTTAGGCAATTGTAAAACGGTAGTTCTCAGCCCGAAGTATCATTTAAAATATCATTTGAGTTTTCAAAACTTAGAAGTATGGATGAGTTTGCAAAACAGTATTCAAAACCTTGGACTGAAACTAAATGATATGCAAGATATGCTAAAACAGTAATATCAATCCCCGAAGGATTTACATAGTTGGCACGAAGCACAAAGATGGCAATCAACTCAAATTATGATGATAACAAGTAGTTTCAGTCAAATACGCGGTAAAATCAACAATCGGGAACCGACCAAGTCACAATCCCCAACAGTGCTCTACCCCACGCTCATATCCGACGTGCAAGTCACCTCAATACAGCACTATGATGTGCAAATCCGGGGTTTCACACCCTCAAGATATCATTTACAAGTATTACTCACCTCAAACCGGAGCAATTTCTAGCTCGCGACGCCTTTGCCCCTCAAATCGGCTTCCACGCGCATTGTATCTAACCAAAATCAGAGTGAATACATCACAATATGCTAAGGGAACAATAACCAATCAAAAACAATCGAGAAATAGCAAAAATCTCGAAACTAGCAAAACCCGAGCTCTGGGCCCGCTTCTCAAAAAATTACAAAACTCACATTACCAGACTCCTTGTCTCGCCACGAGTCCATACATACCAAGAACTCCCAAATCCAAGCTCAAATAACCTATCAAATCCCAATTTGAAATATCAAAAACTCAAGCCCTAGCTTTACCTCTTTTTAACGAATTTCAACCAATTTTCATGTTAAATCTATCATAATCTCGTGTATTTAAGCCAAGGAACTTATCTCTAATCATTCCTCCTTGAATCCCTCTTCAGAATCGTCTCAAAGCTCTCAAAGCTCGCTAAAAAATGGTGGAAAATACATAACCCCCGCAGATGAAATGTAATATAAAACCTTTCTGCCAACAGCGACTTTCGCTTTGCGGTCCCGCTTCCGCTTATGCGGGACCGCTTCTGCGGCCAAATTCCCACTAATGCGTATTTTCATTTAAAAATCTAACTTCCTCTTATGCGGCTCCACATCCGCTTCTACGGATCAATCAAAGCCGCTTCCGCGACAAAATGTCTGCTCCTGCAGACCCGCCTTTGCGAACCATGTTTCGCTTCTGCGGAACCACTTCACCAGGCCAAGAACCCCTTTTGCGATCCCCCACCCTCTTCTGCAGAACCGCTTCTGCGGTCCATTTCCGCAGAAGCTGAAATACCAGAAGACAGAAAAAAACTGAACCTGCAACACACTTCAAATCTCTCGTTTAACCACTCGAATTCACCTTGAGGCCCCTGGGACCTCAACCAAAAATACCAACATATCCCGTAACATCATTCAAACTTGTTCCAATAGTCAAAACACATCAAACAACGCTAAAACCATCAAATAACATCGGATTCAAGCCTAAGTTTCTTCAAAAACTTCCGGAATGCACTTTCGATCAAAAACCCGACCAAACGATGCCCGAATGACCTGAAAATTTGCACACATATCCAAAATCACCCAACGAAGTTACAACAACTCTCAAAATTCCATTCCGACCCTAGGATCAAAATCTCACCCATCAACCGGAATTCGTCAAAATACTAACTTCGCCAATTCGAGCCTAATTCTACATCGGACCTCCAAAATTAATTCCGATCGCGCTCCTAAGTCACAAATCACCTCCTGAAGCTAACTGAATCGTCGGAAATTACATCCGAGCCCTCTAACTCATAAGTCAACGTCCGGTTGGTTTTTCGAACTTAAGCCTTCCTTAAAGAGACTAAGTGCCTCATTTCTTATCAAAACCAATCCAAATCAACTCTCACACACCACATATCGATAATGAAATATTAAGAAGCAATAAACGAGAAAACGGTTGCAGTAACACATAAGACGACGAGTTGGGTCGTCACATCCTCCCCAACTTAAACAATCGCTCGTCCTCGAGCGTACCCAGAGTTGTACTAGAAGCCAACCAATAGCTGAATGACCTTACCAAGCATATACCCGGGGTGATCCCACGACATCCTATCTCATATAGGTCCGACATCACAATATAGCTGAAATTTCACAATCCATCAAGATCATAAACCGTAGAAGCACATTGCACTTTTCGAAATCATACACAAGATCAGAACCTCACATCTATGCTCAAAATAAGCCTGAACCAGTTGTAATAACCCTCAATCACATGATATACTATATAGCTCAACACTCGAAACGATAACTTCTATTCTCAGCAGTTGCCCACAACACCCGAATACCTGTAGAAAACCTCTTATCAACTAAGGCCTTATTCCTACACTTTCATATACTGCCCACGATAAATAAAACACGCAATAAACCGTAACCATTCCTCATATCACCCATACACTAAGCCACTTCCTTCTTGACTAATACCACAACAGATTTCCGAGCCGAACCTCGATATTATCCTTCTAACAAGATGAGATCAAATATGTTCGTATTCATTAATGACTCCAACGATCACCTCGAATCCAACACACTATTCTGGGGATATGACGCCTCAACACCGGCCTAAGCCACACTTGCATAATACGCACACCAATAAGAAACGGTCTGAACATACTCGAATCATGATAAATAACTTAAATGAAAGAGTTGTACCTTAAGCTCATCAGTACCATCACAATCACTAGGATGAGACCCCGTCTCACATCATAAAACAGAACATATGAATCTATCCCGAAAGGTCATAAATCCACGTAGCCTCGCTACAATGCGCGATCCTATCCAAACACTATTACACATGAAGCACCTCAAGTCGCTACGATCAAAATTGACAGCCGCGCACATTTGATGTCTGAAACAAAAGCAATTCATTACATCCACGGTGAAATAAATGACATACGTCCCGCAACCTGATAGGCCATAACCAATGCTCCATTTACCGAGCAACACTCAATTACTCTTCCCACTCCACTTACACTATGAATCCCCAATAGAACTGCACCACATGTGCCCATAACTAACAAATCATAACGTCTCACAGCACCGAAAAAGCAACACATAGGTCTCCCCAGATCACTAACAAGTTCAATAATGATCGAATCAACCTATCCCTCGACAATACCACTCGGAACTAACCAAGCTAACTCAAGCCAAATACGTAGCCACATCGGCCTGCCAACGAACTCAATACCAAGAAGCCTGAAGCTGCTCCTTCCACTACTTTAACTCCTGCCGGAGCCGTACGATACGGTGCCCGGCACCAAATAAATACTGAAATCCATAGTCTCGCCCGCCGACATGCCCAGCCACAAGGAACACATCCAAAAAAGAGTCCCTCAATACTGGAACTGAATCAATGGTAGAAACCTCTACACTGATATCCGCCATAAAGGCCCAATTAAGGAAAGAAATCTTTCCCAGCTGTCCGCTGGTCTTTGGAATACAAACAACTCTGCTAGAATATAATCCAATGCACCTCGCCACGCAACCCGTGGCATTTTCCGACACATCCCATAGCACAATAGTCTAGAATAACCCAACACTGAGACAACCAGTCTACACCCCCATATCATATTCAGAATCTAATATACCAAGCAAAGAAAGATCCACTCGGGCTTCCAAATCCCAATAGCCGCTAACAGTACCAATACACATGATCCACAACCACTGCATAGCCTGAACATGAGAACTCCCAGTCTCCAACCCCATAAAGCACACGAATCACTGTACCTGATCCCAAATTCCGCCGTATGAATACATATTACATCTCAAGTACCCAATCATTCCATGAAAGATATTCTTAAAATTTCGCAGTGCCATCAAACAACTCAGTCATCAGCAGTCAATCTAACAAGAAAACGCCGCAATGCTACCGAAGTATCATCAGTTAAGTCATATTACCCCTTTCCGAGACAAATACTCTCGTCAAATCACTTCCAATTAGCAGCATCATTTTTCCTTCGTTATCTGAGGCTACTCTTCACTTAAGAGTTTTACGAACTTCTTTTCAGAACTGAACTGTAACTCACCTAGCCAACAACTTCCACTGATCCCATTTGGGAGAAAATCATTACGCATTCCATGCTTCTCATGCCCATAGAAGATATATAAATCTCCAAACCACGGTGAAACCTAACAAGAATTCTTCCCCAATTCCCTTTGCACAAGCTAAACTGTCAGGACTGAATCCTTCTAACTAGACCAAACTAGACAAGCTGTCAGCACTCAAGAGCTTTGCTGCACAATACCTGTAAGGGCTAATTACCTCGAACACATACAAAGAAATTAATTGTATCCTTACCATACCGATTCGGTCCACTATCAAGCTATTCCATCTATCTAATTTCCTTTGTGATTCATCATCCACTTGAAATTCCTTCTTGTTGTAGCACCATAATGCCTCAACCCAGGCTTACCACACGAGGCCCAAGCACGAGACCGCACTGTCTAAGACCCATAAGCCACTGAATATTCGCTCCAATGTTCCCAGAAACACCATATTCCCAAAATAATCTACTATGAAGAACTTCCTGTGAATCTAAATCTGTTACCTTTATTTTCCTGATACTGATGCATAGAATCCCATAATTAACATAAAATATCACGTGTCTTGATCCTTTTCTAATGGAAACATAGTCTCTAGCCACATACACCACCTTAAGACACCTGATTATTACATGCAAAATCTTGAACACAATAAAATCATTCTCGAGAGTCATTCACTCTTATACAACTGTAAATTACCTGACTTAGCGGACAGAACCGCTCGTGCCTTATTAGCACTCTGACACCGCAAGATACGACCTCATCTCAATACAAACAATCATCTTCCTTCTCTATACACTGAGCACTCTTTACCAACAACAGCTCAAGACATCCTATTATTTTCACACATCTACGAAGCATCATATAACCTTTATCAAAATTTTCCTTCACACGTGCCATCATCGGCTCAATTTTTGCAACCAGAACTGATCCGCCAACATGCCTCAGACCGAAACCATCACAGTACATCACCGTGCAATCAGCTAATCAATAGCAATCCCCCCAACTTGGCTCGAAGCCATATATCAAGTCACACTCAACAATTCATAACACTTTTAGTCTAATGATGCCATAATACCATAGTGAGATTAAACTCAAGTCATTACAAGTTTGTGAAAACATAGATCATCCAGTACTGCAATCCTCTGCAAACCTCGTATTCATCCCCACATCAGTTGAGTCCACTCTCTTAAGCGACCCAAATTTTCAAATTACAACACGTACATTTCAATTACACATGGGACCTCCTAACATACACACGAGGGATCATGCCACTTAAGAACACTCCGCAGGAGATAACCCACCTGCTTCGCCTCAGTTAACATTTCTGCATACCTTCCACCGTCATACACATTACACAGTCATTTAGTCTTCCTAGGTCTTAACTCATACCGCCACATGAAATGCACTACACTCCCCAACTAGGAAACACAAAAATATTCTTCACGCACCCATAACTTGGGCTACACCTCAAATCACAATAGAAATCGAACACTTAACAGTTCATATATTATCCAGCAGACTTCTTCGTCACTACTAAGTCATATAGATACATCTCGCTGTACTAACATACTCATCACACGAATACCAAATTGCCATTCCGGCTAATAGGGACAATACCGAACATATAAGTTCAAACACTTGCTCACACAATCAGCACCTCGGTGCTCAAACCATGGCAAAGATCCGGCCTCAAGTCATCCAGACTAGCCCAACATCAAACTCACAGAGATTACATCTCACCCCTTGATCGGGGAATCACAAGCCATTAAGGCACATCTGTGGCTGAGCGCTCACGTGCGCATACAGACGTGTGGAAGGAATTTTAAGAGTTATATCTCAAGCTGAATCAAGTACGCACGATAAGAATTCCAAGAAAGTGAAGTTTTCCTAAAGGTTCTGCAGCCTCTCGAGGATAAATACAGACGTCTCCGTACCGATCCGCGAGACTCTACTAAACATGCTCAAAACTCGTAAGACCTAGTAACCCAGGCTCTGATACCAACTTGTCAAGACCCAATTTCCAAACCCGATCGTGATGGCACCTCTCGTGAAGACAAGGCCAACCAATAAGCCCAAATCGTCTCTTTAAAAATTATTAAACATAAATGAATAGATAAATACAGCTCAACGACAATAATAACCAGTATTTATGTCACGACCCAATTCCCAAACCCGGTCGTGATGGCGCCTCTCGTGAAGACAAGGCCAGCCAGACCATTTCAGAACACCACTTAAAGTAGTTAATCAATTATATAACAGTTCGAATATGAATTAATGATACTAATCAATATAAATACAACCCAATATAGCCCGACCGGGGTGTCACAAGTCACGGGCATCTAAGGAGTAGGAATACTACTATAGGGCCAATAATTTATATATATACAAGATAAAAATTGGAATTCAAAGATGAAGTGCGGTGCCGCGAACGCTGGCGGTCACCTTGCTCAACTACCATAGTAAGGCCTTCGGTCCGCTAATAACCCGCTACCGGGTGAACAATACCTGCAACTGCACGCGAGGTGCAGGGAGTAAAGTGAGTACTTCCAACTCAGTGGTAATAAGAGTAAATAATAGCTGAAAGCAAGAAATCACGTAAGGCACTCCATCATGCTATATAGAACAGTACAACCCTTTTTAGAAGACAATAAAACCGTGAAATCCTTTGGAAAACATCTGGGCTCAGTAAAAAACTCTTTTGAAAATATTCCTTTTCAACAGTTGCGAAAATAATTTCAACAAGTAGGAATAATTAGAAATCTGCCCCTCGGGCTCAATATCAACCTCTCAGTACAGTATCAGCCCCGCGGGCTCACTTCCAACTCACAAGGTACAACATCAGCCTCTCGGGCTCACTCCCAACTCACAAAGTACAACAACAGCCTCTCGGGCACAGCACTCCATTAACAAATAACACCAAGGTATCTGGTAAATAGTGCAAGAAATAGCATGGATGGCAATGATATGAGTGTTAAATGTCATGACAACATTACAAAATAAGAACAAATGCATGAGTGCAATGCAATGCATACGACGGTACACTCTGGTACCCGCTGCGGCGTGCAGCCCGCTCCATTTATTTATCGTCGACGGCACTCACTGGGGATGTGTACAGACTCCGGAGGGGCTCTTACAGCCCAAGCGCAATAACAAGCCATCTCGTGACATCACATCTAGGCTCTCAGCCTCATATCAATATCAGTATAATCATCTAAGCACTCCGCCTCAATATCAATGTAACACCGCTGCGGCACGCAGCCCAATCCACCCATAATCAATATAATACCGCTGCGGCGCGCAACCTGATCCATACTCAGTCCAGAAAATCATCATAAGCCCCTTGGGCATTTATAAAACAGTAGTCCTCAGCCTGAAATATCATTTAAAATATCATTTGAGTTTTCAAAACTTAGAAGTATGCCTGAGTTTGCAAAACAGTATTTTAAACCTTGGACTGAAACCAAATGATATGCAAGATATGCTAAAACAGTAATATCAATCCCCAAAGGATTCACATAGTTGGCACGAAGCCCAAACATGGCAGTCAGCCCATAGTATGATGATACAAGCAGTTTCAGTCAAATACACAGAAAAATCAACAACCGAGACGGACCAAGTCACAATCTCCAACAGTGCTCTACCCCAAGCTCATATCCGGCATGCAAGTCACCTCAATACAGCACTATGACGTGCAAGTCCGGGGTTTTAAACCCTCAGGATATCATTTACAAGTATTACTCACCTCAAATCGGTGAAATTCCTCGCTCGCGACGCCTTTTCCCCTAAAATTGGCCTCCACGTGCATCGAATCTAACAAAAAACAGAGCGAATACATCACAATATACCAATGGGACAACACCCAATCGAAAACAATCGAAATATAGCAAAAATCTCGAAACTTGCAAAACCAGAGCCCCGGGCCCGCTTCTAAAAAAATTATAAAACTTACATTACTGGATTCCTCGTCTCTCCATGAGTCCACACATACCAAGAACTCCCAAATCCGAGCTCAAATGACCTATCAAATCCCAATTTAAAATATCAAAAACTCAAGCCCTAGCTTTACCCCCTTTTCAATGAATTTCCACCTATTTCCATGTTAATTCTACCATAAACTTGAATAATTAGGCCAAGGAACTTACCTCCATTCCATTCTCGGTCAAAACCCTCGAAAATTCTCGCCCAAAGCTCTCCAAGATGCTCAACAATGGAGGAAAGTAACCCCCAAGTCGCGGATGAAATGCCATTTTAAAACCCTTCTGCCCAAGGCCGATTTTCGCTTCTACGGTCTACTCACCGCACATGCGGTCACGCTTATGCGGATATTTGACCGCTTATGCGGTCCAACTCAAAAACTCCTGGGACTGTTTCTGCGATCCAAACACCGCTTATGCGGTTACCCCTCGACCGCTTCTGCGGTCCAAAATCCGCTTTTGCGGACCCGCTTACGCGTCCAACCTTCTGCTTGTGCGGAACTCCCCTAGGACACTGACGATCGCTTCTGCGGCTCCCCCTCCGCATCTGTGGGACCGCTTAAGCGACTCCTTTTCCGCAGATGCGGAAATACCAGAAGACAGAAAAATCTGACTGCAACAAAGGCTTCAAACTCCCGTTTAACCATCCGAAATCACCCCGAGGCCCCCGGGACCTCAACCAAAAACACAAACACATCTAAAAACCTTATTCAAACTTGTTCCAATCCTCAAAACACGTCAAACAACGCTAAAACCAATAAAACACATCGGATTCAAGCCTAGTTTTCATCAAAACTTCCGAAATGCACATTCAATCAAAAACCCGACCAAACGA
>MU737101.1:85840-119663 GCA_026770625.1 Nicotiana glauca | reverse complement strand
AGCCCGACCGGGGTGTCACAAGTCACGAGCATCTAAGGAGTAGGAATACTACTATAGGGCCAATAATTTATATATATAAAAGATAAAAACCGAAATTCAAAGATGAAGTGCGGTGTCGCGAGCGCTGGCGGTCACCTTGCTCAACTACCATAGTAAGGCCTTCGGTCCACTAATAACCCGCTACCGGCTGAGCAATACCTGCAACTGCAGGCGAGGTGCAGGGAGTAAAGTGAGTACTTCCAACTCAGTGGTAATAAGAGTAAATAATAGCTGAAAGCAAGAAATCACGTAAGGCACTCCATCATGCTGTATAGAACAGTACAACCATTTTTAGAAGACAGTAAAACCGTGAAATACTTTGGAAAACATCTGGGCTCAGTAAAAATCTCTTTTGAAAATATTCCTTTTCAACAGTTGAGAAAATAATTTCAACAAGTAGGGAATAATCAGAAATCTGCCCCTCGGGCTTAATATCAACCTCTCAGTACAGTATCAGCCCCGCGGGCTCACTCCCAACTTACAAAGTACAACATCAGCCTCACGGGCACAGCACTCCATTAATAAATAACACCAAGGTATCTGGTAAACAGTGCAAGAAATAGCATGGATGTCAATGATATGAGTGTTGAATGTCATGACAACATTACAAAATAAGAACAAATGCATGAGTGCAATGCATACGACGGTACACTCTGGTACCCGCTGCGGCGTGCAACCCGCTCAATTTATTTATCGTCGACGGCGCTCACTGGTGGTGTGTACGGACTCCGGAGGGGCTCCTACAGCCCAAGCGCAATAACAAGCCATCTCGTGGCATCACATCTAGGCTCTCAGCCTCATATCAATATTAGTATAATCATCCAGGCACTCGGCCTCAATATCAATGTAACACCACTGCGGCGCGCAGCCCGATCCACCCATAATCAATATAATACCGCTGCGGCGCGCAGCCCGATCCATACTCAGTCCACAAAATCATCATAAGCCCCTTGGGCATTTATAAAACAGTAGTCCTCAGCCCGAAATATCATTTAAAATATCATTTGAGTTTTCAAAACTTAGAAGTATGGCTGAGTTTGCAAAACAGTATTTAAAACCTTGGACTGAAACCAAATGATATGCAAGATATGCTAAAACAGTAATATCAATCCCCGAAGGATTCACATAGTTGGCACGAAGCCCAAACATGGCAGTCAGCCCATAGTATGATGATACAAGCAGTTTCAGCCAAATACACGAAAAAATCAACAACCGGGACAGACCAAGTCACAATCCCCAATGGTGCTCTACCCCACGCTCATATCCGACGTGCAAGTCACCTCAATACAGCACTATGACGTGCAAGTACGGGGTTTCAAACCCTCAGGATATCATTTACAAATATTACTCACCTCAAATTGGGGAAATTCCTCGCTCGCGACGCCTTTGCCCCTCAAATTAGCCTCCACGTGCGTCAAATCTAACAAAAAACAGAGCGAATACATCACAGTATACCAATGGAACAACACCCAATCGAAAATAATCGAAATATAGCAAAAATCTCGAAACTGGCAAAACCTAAGCCTCGGGCCCGCTTCTCAAAAAATTATAAAACTTACATTACCGGATTCCTCGTCTCGCCACGAGTCCATGCATACCAAGAACTCCCAAATCCAAGCTCAAATGACCTATCAAATCTCAATTTAAAATATCAAAAACTCAAACCCTAGCTTTACCCCATTTTCAATGAATTTCCACCAATGTCCATGTTAATTCTACCATAAATTTGAATAATTAGGCCAAGGAACTTACCTCCATTCTATTCTCAATCAAAACCCTCGAAAATTCTCGCCCAAAGCTCTCCAAGATGCTCAACAATGGAGGAAAATAACCCCCAAGTCGCGGATGAAATGCTATTTTAAAACCCTTCTGCCCAGGCCGATTTTTGCTTCTGGGGTCTACTGACCGCACCTGCGGTCACGCTTATGCGGCAATTTGACCGCTTATGCGGTCTAACTCAAAATCTCCTGGGACCGCTTCTGCAATCCAAACACCACTTATGTGGTTTCCCCTCGACCGCTTCTACGGTCTAAAATCCGCTTATGCGGACCCGCTTACGCATCCAACCTTCCGCTTATGCAGAACTCCCCTGGGCAACTGACAATCTCTTCTGCGGCTCCCCCTCCACATCTACGGAACCGCTTAAGCGGCTCCTTTTCCGCAGATGCGGAAATACCAGAAGACAGAAAAATCTGACTGCAACAAAGGCTTCAAACTCCCGTTTAACCATCCGAAATCACCCCGAGGCCCCCGGGACCTCAACCAAAAACACCAACACATCCAACAACCTTATTCAAACTTGTTACAATCCTCAAAATATGTTAAACAACGCTAAAACCAATAAAACACATCAGATTCAAGCCTAGTTTTCATCAAAACTTCCGAAATGCACATTCAATCAAAACACCAACCAAACGATGTCCAAATGACCTGAAAATTTGCAGACATATCCAAAATCACCTAACGGAGCTACTGCAACTCTCAGAATTCTATTCCGACCCTTGGATCAAAATCTCACCTATCCACCGGAATTCACCAAAATTCCAACTTCGCCAATTCAAGCCTAATTCTACACCGAACCTCCAAAATCAATTCTGATCACACTACTAAGTCACAAATCATCCCCCTAAGCTAACCAAATCACCGGAATTCACATCCGAGCCTTCTAACTATATAGTCAACTTCCGGTTGAGTTTTCCAAAACAAGCTTTCTTCTAAGAGGCTAAGTGCCTCATTTCCAACTAAAACCAATTCAATTCTATCCGATTCATTCAAATACTGATATTGAAACATAGAGCAACATAATATGGGGGAAACGGGGCGGGTCATCACAGTTTACAATCCAACACAACCCGACCGGGCTGTCACAAGTCACGAGAATCTAAAGAAGACTAAACACAACTACTGAGCCAATAATAATATACAAAATAAAATCTGGAATCAAAGGACGAAGTCTGGTGCCGCGAATGCTGGCGGTCACCTTGCTCAGTTATAATAGCAAAATCCTCAATCAGCTCAAACCCGCTACCGGTAACAAATACCTGTAACTGCACGCGATGTGTAGGGAGTAAAGTGAGTACTCCAACTCAGTGAGTAATAAAGGTAAATAATCACTGAGCAGCAAGAAACCACGTAAAGCAAGTCATCATGCTATATAGTACAATGTTACCCTTTGAGAAAACAGTGAAACCGTGAAAACTTTAGAAATATCGTGGCTTAGTTTAAAACCTCTTTCAAAAAAAATATCCTTTTTCCAACAGTTAGCAAATGAATGAGAAACAGATAGTGCAAGTCAGCACATAAATCAGCCCCTCGGGCACAACACTCTATTAACAAATAATACCAGGGTGTCAAGTAAGCAGTGCAAGACGTAGCATGGAAGCCAATGAAATGCGAGTGCAGAAATGTCATGACAAATAATACAAAATCGAAACAAATGCATGAGTGCAATGCAATGCATATGACGGTACAATCCAGTACCCGCTGCGGCGTGCAGCCCGATCCATTTAACGTCGATGACGCTCACTGGGGGTGTGTACAGACTCCAGAGGGGCTCCTACAGCCCAAGCGCAATATCAAGCCATCTCGTGGCATCAATAATTCCTGGTCAGTCATTGTTACCTGACCGGTCAGTCATTGTTACCTGAATAATTTACATCATACAGTGTCATTGTTACCACCACTGCTTCAAGTCACATCATACAGTGTCATTGTTACCACTGTTTCACGTTACAACATACAGTGTCATTGTTACCACAGTTTCAAGTTACATCATACAGTGTCATTGTTACCACTATTTCAAAATCACTGCTACGGCGCACAGCCCGATTCATGGTCAGTCCAGAAATCAACATATGCCCCTTGGGCATTTGTAAAACGGTAGTTCTCAGCCTGCAACATCATCGTGTTCTGGGCGTCTTTGATTATTTTTTCCACTTGTGGACTGGAAAAATGCAAGGTTGGAGTGTTGGAGCTATGTGCTTGATTACTTGTTAGCTCTTCCACCAAGTTCACTTTTGAGGCTACATTAGATACTGCTCCAATTATTTGCTCGTCAACATGAACAATAGCAAGATCTTTTTTTTTGATCGAGCAGCTGTATTTTTTATGAATTGCTATTGCTTTTCACTGCCTGGAGATTTAGACAGCCTAGTGGTTGAATTTAAATCTTGACCAACCTGTTGTATGTTCTTCTCACCATTATCATTCACGTTGCCAAGATCATAAAAAGGATTTGAACATTTTCGCACACCTGGGCTATCTCTTTTAATCTGCAGCATTTTTTTGCTGTTTGCATTGCCTTTTTTGCCGGAAACTGCTATCCAGTTATTCTTACCAATATGCTGACCAGCTTCCTTTGTATCTTGTCCAGCATCTTTAGTTATTGAACTCTTAGACTGAGCTCCTTGTAAAACAACTTTAGCTGGAACTAAGGCAGCAGTAGAGACATCTCGATCGACAACAGCCTTCAATGCAACATTAGTAGCTGTAGGACTTGGTGTTCTTTCAAGAAAATCAACCACAACAGCAAGTTTAATACTCCTAGATACAACTCGATCAACAGGAAAATTCAATGCAACAGTATCATCCAAGTTCAAACCAGTAGTATTTGCAAATAGTGTTGCAGCGTCATGCAAAGTCACATTTACTCCAGCTTGCATGTTCAAGGTTTGCTGCTGCTTACAAACTTGCGCAATAGCTGTAGAATTAGGAATAACTTCAGATGCACCAATTAAACCAGTAGGGCTATCCACTTTTTTATTTGACAAGATAGTTTGTTCTCCAGCATCTCGCTCACCTTCAACCTTTTTTTCATCGTATGTAGTAACCTCTTTGTTCACATTAGTATCTCCCAACTGTGTTGTTCATGCATTTGGAGAAAGATTACCAAGAAACCTATTTTGTGCATCTGTTTGATCAGCCTGCATAACCCCGACTTCTATATCTTTTGCTTGTTGTTCCAATCCAAAAACCTGCTCCTTCACGAGTTGTATATTAGATTGTATCCCCTGCCTAACTTGATCCTCAGTTACATATACTGCAATATTATTTTTCAAAGGAACAGTAGGTTTGAAAAATCCAGTATTAGCTTGTACACCTCCAGATGAGATTTTCACATTCTCAGCCTTAGAAGTTGCAGCATCTGCACACTTCAAATCCTCTACACCTAGATATCCATGCCCCACTATAGACATAGTTTGAGACATCCTAGCTAAAGCACGATCAACAGGAACAATAGCAAGTGGAATATCGGCACAGCTCGATGCATTAGTTATTTGTTGCAACTTAGCATTTAAGTAATTCCTAGCATCCCCTTGTAATTTTTCCACCTTGCTCATCTCCTCAACCAAAGCCAAAACTTCAGCAGGCATTATATGATCATCATCAACTTGAGCATTTTGCATTTTCTTTCCTTTTAAAAAACGACACTGAATATTTTCATGTCCTTGATGATTACAGTGGGAGCAATATGCAGGCAAATTATCATAGACAATTGTTTGGAGATCCTCAACAATCTTTCCAGATTTGCAATCAATGTATTGCAGCCTCACCTTATCTGGATGTTGATCCAGCAGATCCAAGATTACCTTCAATCTCGGTGTGCTCAGACGCGACTTAACTTGCGTGTCCTTATCAATGGAAATTGGTCTACCAACTGCAGCTGCGATGGAAATTAAAGGTTTGCTTGCAAACAAGTCAGGTGATAGATTTGGAAGTGAAATCCAAACTGCCACCTTAGATGTTTCCTCCTTAGGATTATATCCAACACTCCAAGGAAAAGTTCTAAATTGGTGTTCGTTTCCAGCGTGTTGACAGTAATTAATAGGTCATGACAATGAACAAACGAAATCTTCATATTGATCACAACGCAGCAAAATTTGTTTATGAGCAAGTAAACCTAAAACACAATGACCTTTAATACCTATAGTTTTCGGCAGTAAGCTTCTTAGCACCTGCAAATCCGGTGCACCAAAGGTTATCTTAATTACAACAGCTTGGTGTAATCCTTCTTCCTTTGCAAATTGCTCTCGTTCATCCAAAGTAAACTGTAGTGTAGGAATTCCATGGACAAGAACCGTAGGTTTGAGTTGAATTTTTGTGGTAGGTGGGACTGTTTGTTTGGTATTTATCCACGGTGCATATGTGATGTTGTTACTAAGAGCAGTTACTTGCCTAGCCTTTTCGGTTTGCTCTCCCACATTTTGGAGCTGGGGAGAGACGACAGCATCTATGGCTGCTCAAAAGGTCACCATATCATTGGCGTGAAGAACAGAATTTCAAGACAAAATCTGAAACATTTTGCGTGGTACAGTTATTTTCAAAAATGAAATTTACGATCTTGACAAAAATGGTTATAAATTTGAAGATGAAACCAATTGGGGATTGTGCGAAAAAATTAGATGCTTCTTTATACCAAATTTGCGATAATCCACCGTCGGATTCCGGAGTTATCGCTCGTGAATAGTGACATAATTACTATTCATTCGATCTCGTTTTTTGTAATTTATTTTTTGTGATAAAAATAAAGTAAAAGAGTCAAAAATATTTAGAATTGCAATACTAAACCTAAATTAAATATTTACGCTAAAATGTGTAAAATCTTGGGGAGGGTAAAAAATTACATGTCTACAGCGACCCCATCTTTACTGGAAACGCGAAGAGTTTTCAGACAAAGAATGACGAGGTAGGTTTTTTGACCTGACCCTTATTTAGAGAGACCAAACACTTAAAAGAAAAGAGGATGTAACTGAGACCTGGTATCTGAGTTGCCTACATATCCTTGGCTATAAAGGAATCAGGCAACGTGTAATTCAGAAGTGAATGAGGTGATGTAGTATACCGACGTGGAGAGCCGATTCAGGTGCCGTCGAGGTTCCGGTCCGCGGTCCCGTTATTACATCAAAAATCAAAATTGAAAAGACTAACTAAGTCTATCAGCTACGAGTTACAAGATTCCTATATGTGAGCCTTTTGAAGTTTGATCTTGAGTCTTGAAATGTTCTTCATGCAGAATTTAGATTTGAACATTTGCGCTTGCTAGCTGCAGGTGATAGTTCATTCTTCTTCACCTTTTTAGATCAAGATCGGACATGTAGCGCTCATGACCTAAACCATTTCTTGAGTTGTTCACATCTTTTTTTGCTTTTGCATTTTGGATTCACTTTTTTTTTCTTTTTTTGAGACTACTTTTGTTGGTCATCTCGGATTGTTGATCGCATTCTTGTCGCGAGCTTCTACTACTTCTAACTTGAATTGACAACAGGACTGGAGGTTGCCCCTACTCTTCAGGAGGGATCCTCCTGTCTCTAACTGCAACTTGAAATTAATTCCCTTATTCTCCAGGTGAGCGCCTGCTACTGACTTGAAGCTTCAAATGACTCTGAAATGAATTCTGAAATGAGTTCCCTTATTCTCCAGCTGGGCGCCTGCTACTACGACAAAACAAAAGAAACTTTTCTGCCCCAGTTTGAACTAGGAAGATTTGTGAGTTGTTAGCAGAACTATAAATCACCTATGCTACTGACGAGAGTAAAATTGAAGGCTCGACTCGGATCTGCATCTCCTGTGAGCAAAACCAAGAAAATTTCGACCCAAACTAGGAACTGTGTATCCTAAATTTGAGACTGAGCTTGCGGAAATCTATAAACTAAACTTGACTAAAGTAAAATTGACCATATTCTCTAGGTAGGACCTCTGATTTCAAGAAAACTGAAGATTGGTAACTTAAGAAAATTGCCCCTTTTTTTCTTTTCTTTTTTTCTTTTTTTTTTCTTTTTTTTTCCTCTTCTTTTTTTATTTTTTAAAGAAATTATTATCCTTGGAGAAAATTCATCACACTAGGTTTTTTTTTGGGTATCTTAGGAGAAAGATTCATCAGACTAAGATTTCTATCCAAGGAGAAAATTCATCAGACTAGGTTTTCTATCTTAGGAGAAAAATTCGTCAGACTTAGATTTGGATCATAGGAGAAAATTCATCAGACTAGGTCCCTTCTTTTTGTCATCTTAGGAGAAAGATTTATCAGACTAAGATTTCTATCCGAGGAAAAAATTCATCAAACTAGGTTTTCTATCCTAGGAGAGAAATTCATCAGACTAAGATTCGGATCCTAGGATAAAGTTCATCAGACTAGGTCCTCTTTTTTTGTTATCTTAGGAGAAAGATTCATCAGACTAAGATTTCTATCCAAAGAGAAAATTCATCAGACTAGGTTTTCTATCTTAGGAGAAAGATCCATCAGACTAAGATTTCGATCCTGGAGAAAACTCATCAGACTAGGTTTTTTGTTATCTTAGGAGAAAGATTCATCAGACTAAGATTTCAATCATAGGAGAAAGTTCATCAGACTAGGTTTTCTATCTTAGGAGAAAGATTCATCGGACTAAGACGTTTATCCTAGGAGAAAGATTCATCAGACTAGGATTTTTATTGGGAGAAAAATCCATCAGACTAGGACTTTTATCCTAGGAGGAAAAAATGTGACGATCAATGGCAAGATTTTATGCACAATAGCAAGAAAAATAAAGGCAAAGATTTGCGAAACTTCCCTTTGTCGGCTCTTCTCTTATTTATTTTTTTGTTTTCTTTTTCTCTTTTTTTTTGAACAGCTGTCCTTGCACTGCTTTGTTCCTGTTTCAAACAAAGAAAATTTTGTTAGTTTTGAAAGTCATGGTCGGTTTGTGGCCTTGAGTCTTGAGCAGCTTGGCTTTGTGCTCAATCAGCTTGAGTCGGTCTCAAGAGACTTTTTCTTTGCATCAACCCTAATTATTTCACAACCAGTACCATTTGTATTTGTGGCTCAATCAGCCTTATCCCAACTGGAGATCTTTTCTTAGGTGACCTTTTATGATATCTTGAATGACTTCCTGCTTTTTGAGCAATTTGTCTGTTAAAGAGTCACAAGTTATCTTTGCTTGCGCCAAGTAAGGTGACAAGAGTCTTTTTGGGGGGAGCCTTTGCATGAATCCTCAAGGCATGTTGAAAGTAACAACTGAGTATGATGGCCAAATTTATTTTATGCAACTGAAAAACTGGTAGCAGATTTTGAAATCTTTTCTTGCTTGTTATAACAAGGAGTGACTCAGAGTGAAGGACACAATGATGCAAAGAAATAGGTATTAACAAGAAATGCCCCTTGTCGGCAAGGAAAGAAGGAAGGTTATTTTTGTCTTTTTTTCAATAACTAGCCTTAATGATCATGACATGCATCTTTGACTTAACGGCCTGATCTATCAAACTAATCCAATCTTCCCTTTTACCATTCTTATGGCCTGTGAAGTCGGGCTTGTTCGTATCGACCCTTTGCATCGCTCCATGACTCACTTTCGACTAGTGGTGACCCGAGGAGTTTTCACCAACAATTTTCTCTCATTTATTCATCTCTGCTTATCGTCGCCTTACATTGCTCGTAAAGGTTTTCACTAGTAAGACTCTCTCATTTTCTTTTATTTTTCTTTTTCTCTTTCTTTTGTGAGCAGCTTGACACTGTTCTATGTCGTGTGACAACCGTTGCTCATTCATGCATCTCTTGGCATTCTTGAAGTTTGATCAGAGGTCTTTATTTGGAAGGCTTTTGGATAAGGTTGGAAAGAAGGGTCGGCATGAAGGCTCAAAGTAGACTCAAAATGAGGGGTTGTAGACTTAAAACTCTTGGAATTGACTCTTTCAAAAGTAAAATAAAATCTTTGCCCCAATTTTAGATACTAGGGATTATTGGATTGTTTTTTTTCTTTTTTTCTTTGGATTCTTATTTTGTTGGAACCGTTAAGCTGCCTACATATCATTTTTTTAAGGAATCAGGTCTAACGTAGTTCAAATATCTGACCTACCTATATTTTTTTTCGTCTTTCTTCTTTTCCTTTATCTTTCTTTTTTTTCTATTTATTTCATTTTTTTTTCTTTTCAAGTTGCCTCAGCTTCTATTTTCTAAGGGCATGGACCTTTATCAGTTCTTTTCTTCTTCATTCTTTTTTCACTTGAACCTTTTAAGAATTGTCTCAGTTTGTACTCTTGGGACATGAACTTTTTTTTCTTTTTCTTTTTCGTTGTTTTATTTTTTGGTTTTTTTTACTCTTGACTCTAACTTGATTCCAAAAGAGGGTGGTCAAAGAAAATAACACAGGCTCAAAAGAGGTAGCGAAGGATATAAAGTGTTTGTATAGCAGAAAAAGGGCCTCCCAGCCTCGAGAACGCCAAACATAGTAACTTTTCGCGATCACAGCATTGACGAACATGTCTGTCTTCTTGGTGTGCCATGGCCGAAAGACACTTTCCATCCATTAATGTCAAACTTTCAACCAAGCTTCAATTGATTCAATATCCTCAAGCCCGATCTTCACAATGATTTGACGGTGAATTTTACTCGACCTTAATTCCAAAGTATTTCAACTCTTTATTCATCCTCAAAAGTGTCTTGTTCTCACTTATCCAATTCAAGCTTAATTAATTTTTTAAGATCTAGCCAAAAAGTCCGCATGCATGTCATATTACTAAAACTAGCGTGGAAGAAACTAAGCACATAATGATACGAAAGGACAAATTGTATTTTTTTGAATAAGGATGGAAGGGTTTGACAACTAGACAAACAACCTAAAATCCGATTTACAACCCTAAAGTAACCTTGATAATGAAAGTAGCAACAAAACAGACAAATATGACTCATACAAACAAAATAGAGGGATAGAAGGGTTTGACTGAATAAAACAAATAAAATCTAGATCACAACCCTGAAATAACCTAGATAATAGAAAAAATATCAAAACAAGCTACCAAGATTTCTTCCTTGTGAGGAGAGAATGACTTTTCAATTGCTAAGCTTGACATTTAACCAAAAATTTGCTCATCAGAATCACCAGAGCGTTCTCCAATTTCAGTCGGCAAGTTCCCTAGAGGATTCTCATACTCCGTGTCACCAGGCATCATCCCCACAAATTGTGCATCATTATGTCCAGGTAAAGGATTCTGCATGATATTCTGGGTGTCGCTGTCTTGGATCACAATAAGTTTTTCCTGGATCGTCCTTTCTATTTCTCTTTTCAAATCCCGACAGCTTTCAACATTGTGCCCCTGGGCATTAGAATGGTATTCGCACCTTTTAGAAGGGTCAAAGCTTCTTGCACGTGGGTCCACATGATTTTGAGAAATAGGTGCAATTATGCCATAATGCTTTAATTTCTCAAACAAGCTTGCATAAGACTTTCTATTGGTGTAAAATTATCTTTCAACCTCTGTTCCTCTCTATATCCCTAGCTTGGATAAGGGTTATAAGGCACTTTGAAAATTTTGTGGAAGCTGGTGGAGATTTTGTGATGCTCGTGCTCGCCTTCTGGGGTGTTTTGGTGACTGGACAACATACTGAGGTGGAGCAACAGAGTATTGTGGGTTCTGAGGTAGATAGTACTACTCAGGGGAATCATCGCAAACCAGACGAGGCTGGTCATACCTTCGAGATGTTCTCCTAAGACCTCTTCTTGACCCTAATGTCATCATGATTTCTTCAACCTTCCTATTCATGTTACTAAAATTATCAGCCTCAATTTGGGCAGCCTGATTTGCGGCTCTGAGAATTTCTTGACTTATAATTTTGCCCGTCTTAAGGCCATTCTCAACCATTTCCCCCATTTTGATTACTTCCGCGAAGGATTTGCCCACGGCGGACATCATGTTTTGAAAATAATCCGGCTCTTGAGCTTGAAGGAAGACCGTGATTAGCTCGTGGTCATCCACGTGTGGCTTAACTCTAGCTGCTTGCTCTCTCCATTTAATGGCATATTCCGTGAAACTTTCAATTGGTTTCTTCTTCAGGTTGGAAAGGGAATTGCGGTTTGGGACGATGTCCATGTTGTATTGGAATTGTTTGACAAAGGCATGGGTGACTTCATCCCAAACATGCCAGTGAGATGTGTTTTGATCCATAAACCATTCGGAGGCTACTCCCGTAAGGCTTTCCCCAAAATAAGCTATTAGCAATTCTTCATTTCTTCCTGCACCTCTTAGCTGATTGCAATACCTTTTCAGGTGTGCTATGGGATCTCCATGTCCATCATACTTTTCAAATTTAGGAGTCTTGAAACAAGGTGGCAAACTAACATTGGGGAACATACATAGATCCTTGAAGGCAATACTCTTCTGACTTGCCAATCCTTGCATGTTTTTCAATTGTTGTTCTAAGCTTTTAACTATTTGGGTCGTTTCTTCCTGTGCCATCTTTTAGGTAGGCTTCTCAATCTTTGAAGGAAGATCAAATAGGTACGAGTGGAACTCAGGAGAGTGGGACTATTCTTGCTGGGTAGCAAGGCTGTCCTTGGCCATTGGCTAATGCTTGACACATTTGGGTCATTTGCTGTTTCAGTATTCAATTTTCCTCAACCATAATAGACTTTTGTTGAACCCTCTGACTCTCAGTCTCTTGAGCACTCGCAACAGCTTCAATGTCAGTTATCATTTTTCCTTGGATCTTGTATTGTCCGCTTACCACAAACCAACCACCTCAAACTTTCTTCATAATTCAAAACAAAAGACATGTTAGAATGAGCTCAGTCGGTCCTTATTATTATCATAATTGTTTTCTTTTTTGTTCATTTTTCATTTTTTCATTCTTTTTTCTTTTTTTTAATGGTTGAACGAACCTGATGTAGGTTGCCTACGTATCATGTGGGAATATGAATCAGATCTTGCGTAGTTCGGGAAGATTAGAAATAAAGTAAATAAACTAACCTTTTTTTTTGGATTTTGAATTTTTTCAATAGAAAGACATATAAAGAAGAAAGAAAATAATTTTCGATTTCATTTTTTTTTTGAATTTCAAAAGAAAAACTACTAAAGAAGAAAAGAAATAATTCTGAATTTTTGGAATTTTATGTTAAAATTATGAAAGAGAGACTTCTAAATTTTTTTTGAATTCTTTTCAATTTTTGAAAGAAAAACTTCTAAAGAAGAATGAAAATATTTTGGAGTTTTAGAAGAAATTAAAAGAAAATATTTTTGAAATTTTTTTAAATAGGGGTCTCAAAGAAAGAATTCTCTTAAAAAAATAAGTAAAGGAAAATATTTTTGGATTTTTGAAACTTGGGGCTGGAACCGATGAGGTTTGCCTATGTATCTCACATCCGGTGAAAATTAGACCCGTGTAGTTCGGCCAGTTTTGACGCAACAGGAAAATACGAATTATTTTGAAATGACTTTTCCTTCTCTACTTCTCTACTTTTCTCTTTTTCTTTTTTTTTTCAAAATTTCGGCAGAGTTTTGGGATTTTAGAATACCGGGATTTTCAGAACCGGGTGTTTTTCTATCCTACCTCACTCTTCTTTTTTCTTGATTTTTTTTTCTTTCCCTATTCTACAAGTCGATCAACATGCAAGCCAAAGCAAATAAATGCTCAAGCATCACGTAAGATGTATCAGGATGATCTTTTTAATTTGGGTACACCTGTCCTAGACAGACCATACCCCTGTGTTGAGTCACCAAAGTCAAATGCACATGATGCAAACAAGCGTTCCTACTAGGGATCCGACGTGAGGTTATGTTATTCTAGGTTTAAAAATTTGGGTGTATTGTTCTAGACCTGTCTTACCCGAGCAGACAACTCAAGCAGGGGGGGGGGGAGGGGCAACGTACCGGTAACCAAAAGGCCATCTGGCATTGTAACTTATCTGATCCTCGTTCTAAATTAGGGTATGACACTAACAGAAAAGAAGTCACGCCACGTGCACTTCCTAGAAGTTTAGAAGATAAAGGTTTCGCAGTAGTTTATATACAATATAAATAATATCAAAGCGGTAAAAAGCGGCATTTAGCACATTAGGCCCAAACACGTAAAATCAGATAATAAACAAAAGCCAACTATAATAGTTATTCTAAGCTCGAATTCTGATCCCTGAACCAAAAGTTCTGGGTTCTTGTTCCTTAACAGAGTCGCCAGAGTTGTCACACATCCTTTTTATCTCGAAAGGGTATATAAGGGGATTTTTCCAATTAAAGTGACATTCATCGAAATGGGATTATTTATTCAAATTCAGAGTCGCCACTTCGGATTATTTATGGTTTCCCAAGTCACCGGTTTAAAATCCCGAATCGAGGAAGTTTGACTCTTATTTATGATCTGCGAACGCAGAAATCCGGACAAGGAATTCTGTTTATCCGGGAGAAGGTGTTAGGCGTTCCCAGGTACCGTAGTTTTAGCACGATCGCTCAACTATTATTATTGGCCTTATTATCTTATTAATTACATGTTTTATACCTATTGTACATTTTTAGATTTTGACCAATTTTAATTATTTATGGAATTATTCTGGAACAAGTTACGATTGTCGTATACTTATTTGTTTGGTACACATTGCGAATCGTGTCACCGGAACCATACCCATGATTCACAACATGCTTAAATTATTAACATTATTAGTTGTTGTGGCCGGGTCACATAAATGTTCCCCCGGGTTTGGAAATTTTATATCACAACTACGTCATGGGAACCGTACCAGTAGCTATAATATTTTTATTATAACGCGCCTAAAGAACTAGTGCATTTAATTATTTTCCTAATCTTTGAGGTTGTTGCGATGCCAAATTTATGAACAAGATATTATTGGGGAGCAAATGGGCTAGCTAACATGATCTATTACTTGGCCAGATTCCTTATGGTCCAAGACCCACCTTCTGGCCCATTCTTATTCCTTGCCAAGAAAGAAACAACTCCAATTTTCCATCTACCCTATTAAAAGAATTTATTCGAGAACCAAGACTATATGCGTCACAATCAAAATAAAACTAATTAAAATAATTTAAATGAAAATAAAGACATACTACTCAAATAACGTAGAATCACAAATCAACCAACACGTGCACCAAACTTTCATAACACAATGAAATGAGAATGAAAATTGAGAAATGGACCTTTTATTAATGAACAAAGCTGAAAATTACAAATCAATCGGGCTAAGCAAAGAAATAGTCCTTGGACCGCAACAATGAAATTGCGAACTGAAAGCTCAAATCGACACTGAAACACTCGACACCCAAACTCGATGCAAATATAGCAGAACCAAAAACAAAGGAGCCGGAGACGGCAACCAAGGTGTTGAATACGACATCGGCCGTGGCTAGCGCCGAAATATCTCCTGATGGGCTTCACTTCGAAAATGCCGATTGCGATTTCTCTTGGGTAGCTTAGATCACAAATTTCCAAATAACTCCATATTCGTAAAGGGATGCGTGTAAATTAGCTTAACGGGACATGATATATAGCAACGTGGTTCGCCAAATGTTATAATTAATTTTGTTTTTTGTTTACTTTAATTGTCAAGATTTAGCTTTAATCTGTGTGTCTTTTTTCATATGGCACCTAGAGAAACAACGAAGTTGCCGGAAGTTTTTGTTTAGGGCATAGCCGTTCACGTTTTTTTGTCTATCTCTATGTCTAGGTCTAGGTTGTGAAGAAGAAGGGTCCTTTTAAAGTGTTAGGGTTTTATGGGTATTGGGCTTGGACTATGGGCTAAGGGTAATTGGGCTTGAATTTAGGGAATTAGGTTGGATCATGTCTTTTGGGTTTGAATCTAGCCTAGGAAGACCAAATAGTACAATGTATCTATAAAATATAAAAATCACTCTAAATTAAAATAACCTAATATAAAACTAAATACTAAAAGTCAAACTAATTTTTGTATTTTCAAATGTTATAATACTATAAATATAAATATACTAATTGACTTTAAACGAATTTTTTTTGTGATAAAAATAAAGTAAAAGAGTCAAAACTATTTAGAATAGCGATACTAAACCTAAATTAAATATTTACGCTAAAATGTGTAAAATCTTGGGGAGGGTAAAAAATTACATGTCTACATGGGTTGCTTCAGTATGATGCCAAATCCATACCTCTTTGAGTTTGAGACACCGTCTGTACACAGGGTCTAGATTCCTGAAGACGTCCCCGAGTTTACGAAGAACTCTCTTTCGACTTCAGGTATTAGGGCCAGCATAAATTCGGCCATGAAATCTGCAAAATTTAGAGATTTAATGGTTGTTCAGGGTTGATATTCAATATCATATCCACTGATTTCTACGGCACATTTGGCCAATCGTCCCGAGAGTTTGGGTTTATGCATTATATTTCGCAATGGGTAGGTTGTCACAACACATATAGGATGGCGCTGAAAATATGATTTTAGTTTTCTAGGGACATTTAGCAAAGCGAGTGCAAATTTTTCTAGGTGAGGATATCTAGTTTCGTTGCTAACATAATATATTAAATTGCAAACCTTGTTCTTCCCGGACTAGGACTCCACTTACTGCTATTTCTGATATTGCTAAATACAAGTATACTTGTTCGTCTGCCCTTGGTGTGTGAAGCAATGATTGGCACAATAGATATCGCTTAACTTCTTCTAGGCCCATTGGCATTCCACAGTCCATGTGAAGTTGTTTTTCTCATTCGGTAGCGAGAAAAATCAATGTCTCTTATCGGAAGACCTCGAGATGAATCGCCCCAGGGCGGCAATGTGTTCGGTTAGCCTTTGTATGGCCTTCACATTATCCACTTCCGTGATATCCTCGATAGCTTTGATCTTGTCAGAGTTAATCTTGATTCCCCAGTTGTACACCATGACACAAGAAATTTACCTGGTGCGACTCCGAACGCGCACTTTTTTGGATTCAGCTTCATGTTGTACTACTTCAATATACTATAGGTTTCTTGCAAAAGCTTTAAATGGTCCTATGCTTGCAAGGATTTAACTAACATATCCTCAATGTAGACTTCCATGGATTTCCCTATTTGATCGTCGAACATTCGGTTTACTAGTTGTTGGTAAGTGGCACCGTATTTTTTAATCCAAATGGAATTACGTTATAACAGTATGTGCCATACTTCGTGATGAAGGAGGTATTTTCTTGATCATCCGGGTTCATCTGTATTGGTTGTACCCGGAGTAGGCATCGAGAAAATTTAGGATCTCGTGGTCGGCCGGGGCACCGATCATGCGATCGATGTTAGGCAAAGGAAACGAGTCTTTTGGGCATCCCCCATTTAAACCTTTACAATCCATATAAATTCTCAATTTGTTTCCCTTTTTAGGGATTACTACTACGTTTTCTAACCATTACAGGTATTTGACCTCCATGATGGACCCTATTTTAAGGAGTTTAGTTACCTCGTCCTTGATGAAGGCATGCTTGATCTCAGACTAAGGTCTCCTTTTCTACTTGACCGGATGGACTTTCAGTTCTAGGCTCAGCTTGTGAGTAGTGATCTCCGTCGAGATCCCTATCATATTGACATGGGACCAAGCAAAACAATCCATGTTAGCTATAAAAAATTTGAATGAGTTTTTTTATGAGCTCATGAGTTAGCCCCGTGCCCAGGTGTACCTTTCGATCGGGAAAATGTTCGATCAGTACGACCTACTCTCCAGCTCTTCGGCCATTGATTTGGTAGCGCCAGAATCATCGGGAACTATAAAGGATCGAGGAACCACGTAATCATCGTCTTCGTCGTCCCCTTGGTTGTCCGGTTGGGTCGAGGCTGGTATCAATGATCGCTATTTGGCTTCCTATTTTACTTTCAAACTTGACTCCTTTATCGATGAAATTGTTGATATCGCAATAAGTTTATCGACAAAAAACATCTCCTTTTACGGCGGGTTTCTCCCCGTAGACCGCCTTGATGCCTTTTGGAGTTGGAAATTTTACTACCTGGTGAAGGGTCGAGGGCACAACCCTCTTCTTTTGGATCCATGGTCTCCCGAACAGGACGTTGTACCTCATGTCCCCTTCCATTACGTCAAACATAGTCTCCTGGGCGGTTCCGGCTGCATTTACCAGTAATGTTATTTCTCCCTTAATAGTTTCATATGCCATGTTAAATCCGTTTAGCACTCGGGCGGCATGCACGATTTGGTCCTGTAGGCTGAGTTGCTCTACGATCCTCGATCGAATGATGCTGACTAAGCTACCTGGATCAATTAACACATGATTAATTTGAGTTTTATTCATTAGTACAGATATTACCAGTACATCAATATGGGGCTACATGATTCCTTCTGCATCCTCGTCGTTGAAAGATAAAGTTCCTTCTGGTATGTAATACCTATTTTGTTTTTCCTTTTTGATTGATTATTTGGTGCACTTTAACGTCGGACCTTCAGGAACATCGAACCTCTGATGATCATATGAATGACGTGTCGAGGTTCGTCTTGCTCATTTTGTTTATTGGAATCCCTATTTCTACATTGATTCTTGGCCCGGTCGCTCAGATATTCTCGAAGGTGCCCGTTGTTGAATAATCGGTCTACGTCTTCTCTCAATTATTGACAATCTTTCGTTATGTGGCCATGAGTGCCATGATGTTTGCATATTTGGTTGGGATCCCTTTGGGATCTATCAGTTTTTAAAGAAAGAGGCCATTTGGTATCTTTGATGCGTCCGATAGTCGATATGATGGCAGCTGTATCAACATTAAAGTTGTACTCTAATAATCGTGGCGCCTCTTTAGGTCCGATTGGTCTGTCGAAGCCGTTCTTACTCATAAGCCCTCGAGAGATTTGGACTGGATCACTTCTCCTTTCATTTTGTGCAGAATTTTGCCCAGATCCGTTGCTCCTACGATCTCCATTATACGACTGATATCGATCTCCGTTAAACCTCGATTCTCGGTCAATATCCCTCTAGATTCTATCTACGGGCCTGATAGGATAAACGGACCCGGAAGGAGCCCCAACTTGATCGTCGACCCTGATCTTTTATTGATACCAATTATGCACATAGGCCCAAGTAACAGCCAGATATTTTATCAAATTCAGCTTCAACTGCTGTGAATCCACTGAGCTTCGAACATTGAGTCCTTGAGTGAAAGACTGAATAGCCCAATCATAAGTGAGCTATGGCAGGTCCATCCGTTTTATTTGGAATAGAAACACAAATTCTCTGAGTATTTCATTGTCCTTCTACCTTACCTTGAAAAGGTCTGACTTCCTGGTTTTGACCTTGATGGCCACGGCGTGTGCCTTTACAAAAGAATTTGCAAGAATAGCAAATGAGTCACTAGAATTAGGCGATAAATTATGGTACCATATCATAGCTCCTTTGACAGGGTCTCTCTGAATATCTTTAACAAGACATATTCGATCTCTTCATCCTCTAGATCATTCCCTTTGATAGCACATGTGTAAGAGGTGACGTACTCGTTTGGATCGGTCATTCCATTATACTTAGGAATCTCGAGCATGCAAAACTTCTTGTGGATCGGCTTCGGAGCCGCGCTCGGGGGAGAGGTTTTTGCACGATATTGTTGGAGTCCAGTCCCTTCAATATTGGTGGGGCCCTCGTGATTTGATTGACCCTGGAGTTGTAAGTTTTCACCTTCTTGTCATTTCTTTGATCTTCTTTTCCCCCGACTCAATTTGTTTTGTCAGTTCTTCTAGAAACTTCATGATTGTGGGATTGGTCTCCGATTCTTTCTCGTTCGATTTCCTTGAAACCGATTCGACCATGTGAACAACCTCTTGGGATGGCTCGGGCTTGATCCTACTGGGTGGGTGATTCTGATTTTGGATCATAGTTATCGCTGCCTGTTGAGCATATAGCATTTCGAAGATCAACCGTATACTGATCCTTCTATCTTCGCTGCCATGAGTGCTTTGAGCGCCCGATAGAACATCCCCACGGATGCTTCCCTCAGGATCGACGACCAAATTTGCATTTGTGGCTATATGTGAGCTGACGTCGATTGGATCTACAACAGTAACTCCATCGATTCCAACTAGGGGTACATCTTTCCCTGGTGCTATATTATCATTTTCATCTTGGTGGCCGAAATTATTGTGAACGTGTAGGGGTCCTGACTGAGAGTTCGATATTTTGGTCTTGGAATCAAAGATACTTCCAAGAACATGTGAGAAAATAGCGTGTGTGATGAAAGTTTGTATCAGGTAATCAGTGGGCACAAAACCGTCTACCCTTAAAACTAGGTAACAATTGAATTTGTACGCAGTTTTAAGGATACGTGATATAACTTGATACTAATTAAGAAGACAGATTAATATTAAAATTTACGATAAGAAAATAAATGCAAATCACAAAATTGAACAGCCTTAGCCTATGAGTTTGATCTCCCTCGAGCCAAGAAATGTCTCCACTAGTGCTAGAACTGAACAACAAGATTATAAGAACTAGAAATGATCAGTATATTGCTTTGTTTTACGTGTTACCATGTGTCTTACAAATAATCAAACCCCTGCCACCCCTTATATAGTGGGTGTGTTCCACTTTTGGTATATTTTCATACAAGGTAAAAAATCTCATGATTTGCTAATTAATCAGCTTCTTCATGATACATGTCGAGATTCTGCTGTTATCCTCGATCGATTGTGGATACTTCGGCTTTTTGTTATTTGGCTCGGTAAGTTTTTCTCGATCTTGCTCGGTCTCTGGGTCACGAGCTCGACGACCTAATTTTGCACCTTGGTTCGATATAACCCGAGCTCGAGCTTTAACCTGCTATGTTTCAGCCCCGATTGGTCAAACAATGGACGAACCCGATCTCAACCGAATACAAATATTTTTCATAAATAAAAGATAGAATAAGATAGTATTCTATCTTAAACACATGCCAAATTAAATATCAAAGGTAAACAAAAGATTTACTATATTATTATAACTAATTTTTCGTGTTTGTCATATACAGAGAATTACTAATTGAAGGATCAGATTACCAATAATATTTGGTAAGGGCAAAGTACAAAATTGATCGGTCGTCTGAACTAATTGTATTTTCTAGTAAAATATATATATATATATGTATACAATACACTTCTACAAAAACTGTATATTTTATCGTCAATTACTTTTTGGGAGCGGCTAAATATATATTTCTCATAATATATTATAGAGTTGAATTAATAAGCTAGTTCAATTATAATTACCCAATTAAAGGTGAACTCAATTGCTTTCTACATCAAAAAGAACTAAAAGGTTAAAGTTCCCTTTATGCTGAATTATAGCTATAAAGACATCCTAATGATAGGAATTAGAATTTTTTTTGCAAATTCCATGCAAACATTTTAATTCACTGGATCAAGAAACCGTATTAAAGCAAAAACGTGACTTAAGCATATTATTATCTTACAAAAATGAATACGGATCTTAATCTTAGAAGATTCAAGTGAAATAAACTAAAACTAATATTAAAATGTAGAAAAGCGACTTGTTATGTATATATGAATAAATAAATGCAATCGCGTGCCACTCGAGATGTAACGATCCGATCGGTTGTTTTCAGTATTTAAACTTTGTTCTCCTATTTGACGCTTCCCTTAGGTTCATGTGATGATATATGAATTGTGTTGATGGGTGATTTGGTTTTCATGGGGTTCAGAAGTGAATTAGAATACTTAGTTTCTATTTGAAAGCCTTAAGTGATAAGAGTTGACCAAGGTTTGACTTTTGAATAAATAATCTCGGAGCGATTTGAAAGTTTCAGTAGGTTCATATGTTGATTTTGGACTTGGTCGTATGTTTGAATTTGGCTTTGGAGATTTCTAGAAGGTTTTGACCGTAGTTGCTTAAAGTTGAAAATTTGGAGAACCGGAGAATCTATAGGTTTGACCGATAGTTGACCTTGAGGTTATCAGATTCCGATTGCTATTTGGAGACTAGGGTAAGTTTGTGTTGTTCAATTGAACTTGAATACAAAGTTTAGTTGAGGTTCGAGGTGCCTAGGCATGAGTCAGATGCTTGGGTGGAAATATAGAAGCTTATGAACTTTAGAAAGGTCAACATGTGGTTTAATATTTGATTCTTAGATGTAAACATTTCGTACGTGTTTTGAGAACTTGGATAGTTCCATATAGTATTTATGGACTTTAGAATATTTGGATAGGGTCCCAGAGGCTCGAGCGAATTTTGGACCGCCACCCCCCTCCCTAGAGAATATTTGAGATTTTCACGATCCCAATCTACCACCGTAGGATGTCGTGATGGCACCTAGTCTCTAAGACTAGGTAAGCCTAACATGTATGGAGAAATAGCAGAAATAACAATAGAACTTCAAATTTAAACTATTTAACTATAATAATATAACTCGACAATACCCCAGACAATAACTCCCAAAATCTAGTTAGACTAAGTCATATGCTCTACACGAATATACCGTAAAATCCCTAATACATCACTATCTAAATCAAGAGTAAGTATTAGAAAAACAAGAACAGAGGGTGACTTCGAGGCCTACGAATGCCAAGCAGATAGATCTTGAAGTCTCCAAGATGTATGGCCAAATCACTGATGCCTGGCCTGATATGAGGTACCTGGATCTGCACAAAAAATATATGAAGAAGCGTAGTATGAGTTCACCAAACGGTACCTAGTAAGTATCAAGCCTAACCTCGGCAGAGTAGTGACGAGGCCAGGTCCAGACACCTACTAGTATAAGAAAAATAAGTTGACAAAGTGTAGTACAGTCTAATAAGGCAGACGAGGAAAAATAAGGCAATAAAAATACAACAAGATAAGCTACAACTGAATTTAGAGCAATAAAGGCAACAAGGAAGAAACACATAATAAGAATATCAAGAAAATAATGCGGGCAAATACAAGTGAAGTAATTGAAAAATAAAAACCAGAATCACAACCGAGGTATCGCTTCGTATTCACTTTTTACAATTTCAATCACAATCTTTTCTTATACCGCCACGTGATCCTTACATTTAGATAGTTTTGAAAATAGTTCTCCCGACATAGCAACACGCACTTTTGTAATGACCTGGCCAGTCATTTCAAGAGTCGTAGCTCTGTTCCCTCATTTACTGATCATTTTGTACTTTACTATTTTTTTTAATTTACCAGGCTAGCCGGTTTGGGTCCGGATAAATTTCAAAATGAATTGAGACACTTAGTCTCATAATGGAAAGCTTAAGTTGAAATGGTAGACCCGATGTTGACTTATATGTAAACGACTCTTGAATTGAGTTTCAATGGTTCCTTTATCTCCGTTGGGTGATTCTGGACTTAGGAGCGTGTCCAGATTGTGATTTGGAGGTCCGTAGTGGAATTAGGTTTGAAATGGCAAATGTTTAATTTTTGGGAACTTTGATCGTGGTGGACTTTTGATATGGGGGTCGGATTGGAATTCCGGAAGTTGGTCTGTGGTGTTATTTGTGACTTGTGTACAAAATTTGAGGTCATTCAAACATGATTTCATAGGTTTCGGCATCGTTTGTAGAAGTTGATTTTTTTCAGTTTCAACAGGCTTGAATTGGGGTGTGATTCGTGTTTTAGATGTTGTTTGAGGTGATTTGAAATCTTGACTAAGTTTGAATCGTGTTTTAAGACTTGTTGGTATATTTGGTTGAGGTCTCGTGGGCCTCGGGTTTATTCCAGGTGGTTAACAGATCAAGTTTTGAACTTAGAGAATTGATGAAGTTGGCTGCTGGTGTAATCGTACATGCAGAGCGGGCACCTCAGATGGGAGTTCGCAGAAATGAGAAGGGGACAACAGAAGCAGCCAGGAAGGAAATAGGCAGAAGTCGCAGGTACGAGCTTCTTTCTGCACACCTGCGAGGCCGCAGGTGCGGTGCATTTGGCGCAGAAGCGAAAATTGAGAGGGAAGTTGGTTTCGCAAAAGCGAAATTGTTGCTTGTAGAAGCATGTTCGCATGAGCTATTGAGGGACCGAAGAAGCGGTTGGAGTGGCAGATGCGGTTGACGGGCGTGTGGGCGTGCACCGTAGGAATTGTGACTTTGTCCGTTCCATGAAATTGTGAAGTTGAATAACTTGTTGTTAGCTGTATGCTATCCATGTGTTATAGAAATATTACTGCAAATCATGTTAGAAATCATGTTTAGGCTATGTATTGGTAATGTAGGGACCCACAGAGGCCGTGATACCTATTGAATTACCTGCTTATTGCAACTTGTACTCAGTCTGAGTTTTACTTACATATCATACCTCAGTCTTTATTGTTCCTTGTTGATATATTATATCATTTCTGTTTTGGGCTAATTTCTTTGATTACTGAGAGCCCAAGAGACTAGAGAAGTTGATGATTGAGTAAGGCCGAGGGCCTGATTGTGAGAGATTGATACTATATCACATGAGTTATCCGTGCAGCACATGAGTTGTCTGTTCGGATCTAGATATTTATACTGTAGCACGTGAGTTATCAGTGCGGATCCAGATATTGATACTATAGCACGTGAGTTATCCGTGCAGCACGTAAGTTGTCCGTGCTGTTTATAGCGCTTGGGCTAAAAGATCCCCTCCGGAGTCTGTACGCACCCCCAGTGATCAAAGGTACCTATTGAGTGCGAGTGCCGAGTGCCGAGTGACGGGTGCCAAGCTATTGAGAGAGACTGAGTGACTGTTGCTCTAAGATGATGCTTTTGATTTCATTATTGTTGCACTTAGCTTCCATATATTATTGTCTTGAAGTTTTTCTGAAACATGTTTCATTCTAGTTTTACTTGAACTTGACATGAGGTAACTGATTTGACCCGAAATTGTAAAACATCAAAGCATGCCTACTTTTCTATGTTGAACTTATTGAAACTGAACTATAATTGCAGAGCTCGTCACTACTTTCAATTCTCCATTTACTCTTGTTACTTACTGAGTTGGTTGTACTCACGCTATACCATGCACTTTGTGTGCAGATCCAGGTGTTTCCGGTCACGACGAGTGTTGACTTCTTTTGCTCAGTTGACGGTTTGGAGATTTCGAGGTAGCTTCCCGGCGTTTTTGCAGACCTTCTCTTTCTTTCCTTATCTTTAGGTTTATTGTATTTAGATCCAGACTTTCATAGACATTACTTTTTCTAGACTTGTGATGTATAGATGCTCGTGAGCTCAGTGACACCCCGATGTCGGGAGTTTCCGTGTTATGTTTTGGGTTTATACCCCATTTATTAGAATTTCTATTATTTAAAACTACTTTGATTCATTTTCTGATAAATGTTGGGAATATCTTGGGAATGGCAGCTTGCCTAGAACCACGATAGGTGACATTACGACAGGTTAGAATTTTGGATCGTAACAACTTTAGCCCACCTTATGTCGCCGCGTGGATTCAAGTAATTCCCTTACTAGCAAAACGCACATAAAATCTCACCTTATGCCGCCGCATGCACATTAATTATATCCTTGTACCGCCGCATGCACATCAATATCGCAATATAATCACAACTCGCACCACAGGTGCCTATACGCCACAACTTGCCAAAAGAATCAACAATACCAATGTTTCCACAACAAATAGCCCATGGCTCAACCACAATGTCGACAAGAGTCTCAACCGTAGCAAATTTAAAGTGAATATCTCAACAACAATGGTATTTCAACAATTAACGACTTTGCCTCAATGTGATCATGGCTTTTACAACTTCAACATCAATAACTCAACAAGAAGCTATTCCATGAAAATAACAACTTCAAGTAAATAATTCAACAATTAAAGAAGTAACACATAACAAGGAAGACAATAACTTCAACGAAAGCATATAAGAGCAAATAACAAGTAAAAAGTGGAACAAGTGTTAACAATGTCAAATAAGGCATGTGGACGTAGATTAATACATGTAAGGGTAGACTAACAATAAAAAATATAACATGCTATGATAATTTAATTAAAGCATAAAAAGAGTCCAAAAAGCCTAAACCGGTCAATTACCACATATAGCCCGTGTACCCATTCGTCACCTTGCGTACACAGCTTTCACATATCACAAATAGCATAATCAACCAAAATCCTAAGGGGTAGTTTTCCCACATAAAGTTAGGCAAGATACTTACATCAAACAAGCTAACTCAATCCACTAGTAAGCCTTTTCTACAAATATTCAATTCTAAACAGCTCGAATCTAGCCAAAATAACTTTATACGATAAATAAAAATCATAGGAAACTATTCCGAATAATAAAGTTATAATCTTTAAAGAAAATTAAAAATTCAACCCCGGACCTGTGTCTCGGAACTCGTTAAAACTACGAAATTCAAACACCCATTTAATAACAAGTCCAACCATACTGAAATTATTCAATTTTGGCCTCAAATCAACCTTCAAATTCTCAAATTAAAGCTTAGGAAGTTTTCACAAAATTTTCTAATTTTCCAACTCAGAACATTAATTAAAAGATAAAAATAATGATAGATTCATGTACAATTGTCATATTCGAGTCAAAATCACTTACTTCGATCAACTCCTTGAAAATCTCTTCCGAGATCGCTCAAAATCGAGGTCTCTAATTAAAAGATGAAAAACAACTCTAACCCTCTATTTGGAAATTTTAATATCTGCTGGCTAGTGATTACTCTACGCGATCGCAAAAAAGCACACACGATCGCAGAGAACAAGCTCCACTTGCTCACAAAAGACCCTACGCGATCGCGTGACTACAGATACGAACACGATGATAGAACATCCTAATGCTTCACAATCGCGGACTACTCCACGCGAACGCGATGAATAACGTGTGCCATCATACGACCCATCCTTCCTTCTACACAAACGCAGTCCCTCACATGCGTTCGTCTGAATAATCAACCAAACTTCTGTGAATGCAGCCAATTCTTCGCGAACGCAAAGAGAAAAAATAACCGGCCAGCAAAATACCCTACGCGATCGTGAAGAAGGAAACAAGAAGCTCTGAAACTAGCAATCTTAACACATGCATAAATTGTCAGAACTCAATTAAACACACTCGGGGCTCCTAGAAACCCATCCGAACATACCAAAAAGTCCTAAAATACAATATGAACTCGCTTGAAGGCTCAAATCACATCAAACAACACCAAAATCACGAATCGCATATCGATTCAAGCCTAATGAACTAATCATCTTCCAACATCTAAAACTAATGCCGAAACATACCAAACCAACTCCAAATGACCTCAATTTTTGCACACATGTCATAAATAACACAACGGTCCTATTCCAAACTTCCGAAACCTAAATCCAGGCCCGATATCAATAAAGTCAACTCTCAATCAAACTTCTCAATATTTCAAATCTTCTATTTTCCAACTTTTGCCAATTCAAGCCAAAATGACCTACAGACCTCAAAATAAATATTCGGACATCCTCATAAGTCCAAAATCACCATACAAAGCTATCAGAACCATCAAAACTCCATTATGGATCCGTCTACATAAAAGTCAAACTCCAGTCAACTTTTTTATATTTAACTTCCAACTTTGGGACAACCACTCTGAAACTCAATCGAAACCAAAACCAACCACCCTGGAAAGTCACATAACCACAATATAACATAGAGGAGGCAATAAATAGGGGAACTGGGCTAAAGTACTCAAAATCGCCGTATCGTTATAGAGATTGCTGATTTTTGTTAATGTCTGGTGTGCATTGCAAATGCGGAGGTTGGATAGCATTTGTGAAGAAGGAATTTTAGCCTAGAGGTAGGCCTTCACGTTTGCAGAGAGAGGCTGCCTGTGGCTTTTACGTTTGCGGAGGGTTACTTCACGTTCGCGGCAGAGGGAGCAGATGTCCATCTTATTTGCAAAGTCCATGTGGCATTTACATAGAAGGAATTTTGGTTGTTTTAGTTCGTGCTTTGTAGACGCATGGCTTGTCACGTCCCAAATCCCAACATGTCGTAACTGCGCCTATCATATTACTAGGAAAGCTGGCAATCACATAATAACTACGCATTTGAATTAAAAACATAATTTTTAACAAGTTCAACAATAGAAAATCTCATAGATAACTGATGAAAACAACTTAAACTCAACCATAACAAATCCCAAAATCCTGGTGTCACCGAGTACATGAGTACTCAATAAGTAACAGGACTAATCATGGGATGAAAAAAGTGACGAGCTCAGAAAGATGCAGTCCGAATTAAAATAAGGAAAATACAGATATAACAAGACAATAACAGTAAAAACTTAGAGAACTTTCATAACCAGCTCATGCACAGTATGGAAATTTAGGCATGCTTTCAAGTTCAACAATTTAAGCCAAACACAAATAAAATATCCAAGTACAGCTAGCATGAGAAATGGTACATCTATATGCCTACAAGTCAAATAAGCATGTAAAATGTAATACATCACAGTGATACTGCTAGGTACTCACATTCTCGTAGTACTCAATCTGTCTATCTCAAACTCCCACGCATCACACACAATCACTCAGCAATGTATAGTACCTGCACTCACTGTTGGTATGTCAGAATCCGGAGGGGCGGATCCTGCCCAAGTTCTACTATAAAGCCAACATGGCCTAGTACGACATGCAGTTCGATCCCCTAATAATAAATTAGCCGATAAGGCCTGCTGCGGCATCTAGCTTGATCCTATAAATAAGCCATAAAGCCTGTTACGACATGCATCCCAATCCCATAAATATTTACTCTCAATCCGGCTCTCAAGTCTTATTTAGTCATCAATCTATATAATCTCATGGGCTCACAAATCTCATACCACTCAGCTCGAACAATGATAACATAATGTAATAATAAATGATAATAGAGACTGAGACATGATATGCAAATAATAAATATGACTGAGCACATAATTGCAACTTAAGCAAATCACTCAACAGCAGAAATAACGTCAGTGGATCCCAAAAGAATAAGCATATAGCCTAAACATGATTTATTATATGGATCACAGCTCAATTACTTTAACACGTAGGAATTACACGATTAGAAACAAGAGAAACCACATAATCAAACGAGTAATAATTACCACGGTACACGCCCATACGCCCGTCACCTAGATTGTGAGTCACCCCAACACCAACCATATAGCACCTATTGCAGGAATTCATACCCTCAGTACCAAGTCTAGCAGTGTTACATACCTCAAAGTGTGCAACTCAATGCTCCAAAAAACCCTCGCCTCACGAATCGGCCTCTAAAAGACTCAAATCTAGCCACAAATAACTTAACATAATCAATACAAGCTATAGGAATTGATTCCATACGATAAAGCTAAGTTCTTTAACCAAATTCAAAAAGTCATCCCGGGGCCCACACCTCGGAACACAATAAAATTCACAAAATCTAAATATTCATTCAATAACGAGTCCAACCATACCAACAACATCCAATTCTAAGAACGAATTGACTCTCAAAACCCCAAATCTTACTCTCCAATCTCTAGTCCGACCAAGTAAGAGCGCCCCTTTCTCTCTCAAAATTAGGTCAAATTTTCCCCAAATTAGCTCGCCAGACATGGCCACCTCCACCCAGTGTTGGAAAGCTACCAGACCAATCAAGAAAAAATCTCGACAACCCATCTTCTTCCCAAAACCTTTCCCAAGTTATTACAGAAACCAAAAATGGCGTTGGAGTTAGTGAGAGAAAAAGCAACTGGGCCCAAAAAATTATTGTTCAATGAAAGCTAAGGGTGCCACCATAGGAATCGCTGTCTCCGACGAGCTAAAGATCGACAATGAGACAGAAATTATGGTTCAGGGTGCTCCAGGTGCCCAATTGGGAAAATCTTGATTCCAAAATGCTCGCCATAATGAGGAGAAGCTAACTGCAACCCGAATTTCACATGGGTATCAAACATAATCGTCAGTTTTAGATTCCAACAAATTTGCCAGTACAAATAGTCCAAGTGCTCAAAGAAATGCCAATATTAGTTCTGAGCCAAATTATATCCAACTATCCATTGGAAAGCCTTCCACAACATATAAGAAACATGAAGGCAAAGTTTCATATCAATCCAAAATGGGAATTGGTCTCCATGATCAATCAAAGTGCCCAGTTCTTCACCATTTGGCCGGAGAGGGTGTTCAGGAATTCCAATTGACACAAGAGCAATGACAAATGATCCATGTGGCTCAGTAGATTGTGTCTCTCCCTTCAAATCCAATTTTTATCGAGCCAAATTCCACAACATTCCAAAAAAGTGATTCTGCAGACTTGAAGTTGACAGGTGTTCGACCAAATGCCAGATGAGTTTTGAGGATTTTCTAACCGATTGTGTGGTTTTTCAGACACTTCCTAGTGGTAAGGATGTTAAATGCTCAGGAAAATAGTAAGTTCACATTATTCAAAGTGATGATCACACCTTATTTGCGACCAAGTCTGACTTCCCGATGGAGCCTTGTGATCTAGTTAATTCTGTAACTATTGTTGACCAAAACCTTGCTCCCAATACCTCAAATTCCTCTCCCACAATCCCCCTCCAATCCCTTGATCCCAAGAAAAAAGGGCATGTAGCAGCTGCTGACTTACAAGTTCTAAGAAATGATGAACCAAAGTCCTAAGTGAGCCTGCAGCAACCTGAAAAGCTTTTCCCTAATCCCACAAATAACCTTCCTAAGATATCAGCTAACTTTGATAAACATACCAAGAAGACAACCCCACAGAACCAAGTTCCAAAAGCACAATCTGTTACTAATGTGGCAACACCCCCAAATGCAAATATCACAACTTCCAAAGACCAAACCAAAAAACAACCAAGCACAACTGAACCATCTCCTCCCATAGTCACACATTCCTATTCTACAAAGATCGGGGCCAGATTTGAAGCATAGAGAACACCAATTAACTTCACCCCACTAAAACTCACCACCAAACAGGGCAGGCCTACTGTGGTTTTCAAAAGAGAAGATTACTTGGGCACTATGACTACTAGGTGCAAGTTTACTATGGTAGGGAAGTTCTCGAACACCATGCCTAGGATGGATGTCATCAAAAGTAGTTTTTTAAACCAAACAGAGCTCAAGTGAGGAGTTAAGATTACCCAATTCAACTCCAAGATTGTCTATATTGATTTTGACATTGAATATGACCATGCAACTGTGTGGAACAAGCAGTTCATGTACATCCAGGGCCGAATGATGAAAATTGAAGCTTGGACTCCTCTATTCAGCCCCAATAAATACTCCCCAATTGTGCCAGTATGGACGGTCACTCCTGAGTTACCTTGGTACCTCACTCCATTGTTGTCCCATGTGTTTAAGGCCTTGTTCCTTGATCTGGACTCTTTTTAGAAAACAAGAGGCAGTGTTTCTAAAGTAAAAATGCAAATTGACTTGACCAAAGACAGACCTCAACATGTATGATTGGGCTATAATGACAACCAAGATAAAAATGGTGATGGCCCGTGGTTCGAAATACAATATGAAAATATTCCTGGCTACTGTACATATTGTAGACATCTTGACCATACAATTCATGTATGTCCAGAAAAAGCTAAGCAAGAAAAAATTCAAAAGAAGAAAGAAAATACATCAACCAATGGGCCAAACATGCACCATGAATCATCACAACAGAAGCACAATCTTCACAGCATCCACCAAAACATCTTAGTTAGATCACATAACAAAAGTAGATTACTACTCAATAACAACAAGATAGACACCAAACGGCACCAGCACAGGATAAGGAGGAACACCATACGTCAAGGGTAAACCCTTCACAAGAGGAATGGCACACAAAAAAGAACAGGAAATTCAAAGGAACTACACAGAATAATACCAAAAACCAACAGGCAGTGTACATTGCTACACAAAATAATGTTCAACAGCAGCAGAACACACCAAAAGATAATGCTCAAAAGGCCAATGCACTATAAGGTATGACTTGTATCATTCCTCCAGCTCAACTGGAGAGGAGTGCTGATTCTGGTGCCCAGAATCTACCCAATTTCCATATCCCACCTAGTATTTCTATTGATGAAGTCATTGGATGAATGAATGTTGGTCAAGAGGAAACCTTAGGATCTAGAGATGGGGATCCAAAAAGGGGGGGGGGGGAGGGTTCCTCATGTTTTGCATGAGTGTGCTGTAGCACAAATGATTGAACCTAGGTTGGACTCACCCACTGCAACCACTAATGATGTTGCTGGCCAGTTTCCCTCGGTCAATGTTATTTCTAAGGAAGATCCTAAGCCTCAATTTCAAAGCAAAGCAACTGGTAAACAATAGGTCATGGAAATACCACCACCAAAAAGCAAAAAGAAGAATAACCCCATCCAAAGGAAGAGAAGAACTCTAAATAAAAAGGAAATGGCCTTAAGAATTCAACAACATTCTGAGGGATTTCAACAGGAAATAACCATTGAAGATCACTAGTTTCCAGTTGACCCAGCTGAATTGCAACCCCTACTTGTTGACAAAGGTGTCAATGGCAATCTCATTCCCACATCTGAAAAGAGATTGACTGTGTCGGAAGATAAATTGGCTTCTCTTGTTCAGGAACAAAGGCAACCAAAAAATGATGAGTATAGACCAATGCTCTCAGAAGATGAACTAGAACATGGCAGTGAAGGAGATGATGAATACAGTGAGGATGACCAACATTGCAATCTTCTTATCAAAGCCATCAATAGAGAGGAATATCAAGATCAGATCATTGCTAACCAAGGGTTGTCACCAAGTTATACACAATCATTACCAAGACTAACCAGAAGTAGAGCTGCAGTTGTTCCCAATACTAACCAACAGTCCAAAAAAACCACCATTTCCTAATGATTAGTACAATAGTTTGGAATGTAAGAGGTATTAGAACCTCTGGAGCCAATGAGAAACTCAGAATTTTGAAACAAATCCATAACCTCTCTTTCATTACTGTACTAGAACCTTTCCTTGATACCAAATACCTTAACTACTACGGAATCCAGCATGATATGCAACATGCAACTTCTAATGTCAATAATAAAATTTGGTTCTTCTGGAACCAGGACATCAATGGAATAGTACTAGACACTGATGAGCAACAACTGACTATTGAATTGAGGCAATTAGAAGTTGGGCAGGTTTTTCATATGACTGTCATCTATGTAAAATGCAAGCAAAGCATGAGAAAACCTTTATGGGACAATTTAAGGCACAAATCCTCTTGTGATGTGCCTTGGTGTGTCATTAGTGATTCCAATGTCATTGCATCTGTGACAGAAAAGATAGGATGCATTTATTATCAAATGAACAAACGTATTGAATTCTTGAGCATGGTTGAGGATTGTGGTCTTACAGATATTGGCTTCTATGGTCCAAGGTACACCTGGTCTAATGGGAGAGGTCCATGCTCCATTGTTTGGAAAAGATTAGATAGGGGATTTGATAATGATAATTGGTTGGCTTCCTTTCCTACCACCACAATCACTCACCTAGCTGCTTCTAGATCAGACCATTCTCCTCTGCTAATGCAGATTCATGTGAGACAAGAAGACAATCAGAAATACTTTAATTTCCTTAAGTGTTGGGTAGACAATGATACTTTTTTGCCTCTAGTTCAGAAGACTTGGGAAATAGACTTTGCAGGAAGCCCCATGTGGACCTTTCATCAGGAACTTAATGCCATTTCCAAAGCTTTGAGTAAATGGTCTAGGGAATAATATGGAGACATTATCCAAAGAACAAAGGAATTTGAACAGAAAGTGAAAGATACTGAAGAAAAATGGTTGAATTCCAACGACCCTGCTGACAGAACAATTCTCCATGAAATTCAAGATACTGAAGAAAAATGGCCCAAGTTCAGTTGAAGTTTTGAAGATTGACAAATGAACTCAGGAAAGGACCTGGTCCATCTTGAGAGACACAGTTAGTCATAACCATTGCACATGGAAGGCACGTGAGGAAGATATGTATTGAAGATTGCGTAGCAAATAACTTTTGAACGGAATCGAAAAGGTTGCACTGAGTTCTAAGGAGGACAGTCTCCTTATGATAAAAGAACACAATCCTAAGCTAGGATACGGATGGGAGTTTGTATTGGTTAAGGACTCAAATCGACTAAGGATAAGCATTGGATTCTCGATCAAACTCTAACTGCTAATCTATTAAATAACCAAGTTCTTCTCTTTTACAGGTAATGCACTTA
>MU737101.1:31407-74062 GCA_026770625.1 Nicotiana glauca | reverse complement strand
AGTGATTTAGTGGAGTTTGGGAAAATCCTACTGAGTAGTAGGTCGTGGTTTTTTTCACCTTTTGAGCCAGGTGTTTTCCACGTAAACATCTCTGTGCACTTTACTTTCAGTACGTATTATTGCAAACTGCTGTAGTTAGAACACTTAGAAGTACCAGGTTCTTCTAACGCGAAAATTAGGTACCACACAAATCACCCCCCTCTTGTGTGGTATTGACGTTAATAACATCACACAGTCACAAGGTGTGCTTGCTGCATCAAGCCTCAAGCAGAATCAGTTGAAGACATCTTCAGTACTGGTCACTTTTCAAGAGCTATTTGGAAGAAATATGCTGGCATCACTGGTTTGCAAATTGATCACCTTCCCTCGATGCTGGTTCTAATGAAATGGTGGTTACATAAAGTCAAGAATGTAGTACAGCAGGTGATCCTAGATACTACCCCTATCATTATCTACTGGAATTTATGGAAGAACAGGTGTAATGCAAAATATGGTGGTAGAACTTCTTCTATGATCACAGTTATGTACTCCATTGACTCTGACATTCACGTGCTGCTAAGGACCTACTATCCTCACTTCAATTGTCCATCTAATTAGATTGACCTATTCTCAATGACTGAAAACATGAAGCAAACCATTTTCACATAGTGGTGTGGAGAAAACCCCAGTAAGGCTTTGTGAAAATCGACAGTGATGGTAGTGCCCCCAGTAATCCGAGGAGAATTGGAGCTAGTACCATCATAAGGGATCATCAGGGTAATTTTATTCATGCTATGGTCACACCCCTTGGTGAAGGAACTAATAATTAAGCAGAAACTGAGGCTGTTATCATTGGGGTCCAGTGGTGCTTGGACAATGGGTAAACAAAAGTCCATTTAGAAACTGATTCTACTATGTTGATTAACTATATCAACTGTAGCTCAGAACCTCCGTGGTCTCTTCAGCTGCCCATTAAAAAGTTGAAGGACCTCAGTCAACAATTTGAGGACTTCAAGTGCTCTCATGTCTATAGGGAAGCCAATTTCCCAGCAGACTCCCTTTCAAAAATTAATCATGAAGTTGCTCACATGTCCCATTTCAACTCAGTGCAAGAACTTCCCTCACACATCAGAGGGAAGATCAGACTGGACCAATTAGACACCCCTGCATTCAGGCATAAAACCATAAACAGTTTCCAACAATCCATTCACAATGCTCCCACTCCTAGCTCCTCTAATGTTCATGGATAAACAACAGAAGTTTAGGTTATTTTTCCCAACAGACCAAGCTAAGCTTACACCCAAAGGAAAGCCCCTCTTGTACCCATTTCAACATCCAACACAACTCCAATACACAATGACCCAAGTTTTAAAAACTCATAACCAACAAACCTCTCGCATAGAACAACCCAACAATCAATCAATGCCACACAAGTTAACACACTAGAGACCACCAAAACTCAGCACATACACAAACACACATAGAATAACGCCCCACTTCACACCATACACTACTATAGTCCACCAAATATGAAACTCCAACACAATAACCTTCCCCAATACCCAAGCACCCTTACACCCACTGATCCTACACACCACCACAATTCTACCTACAATACCTATAGGAAAGAAGGCAGGAAATACCTGGAAGGAATGCAGTTCACACCTAAAAAATATGAACCATTTTTGGCATGTTTCTTCTTTCCTGCCAGTGCTCCTAGAACCTACAAGAACTTAGGCGCAGATCTCTCCATTCTGAAACCCAACCATCATTGTGCAAATATCCATGAACCTCTCAAAAATAGCAGAACCAAGAAACTGAGCAGAAATGCTCAATTTTTCTCTAACTCTATTTTCTGTTTTGCACGTTCTACTTCACTCTCCCTAGTCATTCAATTGATATGTTTCTTGAGAGTGGTATTAGCATTTATGATGCTCATTCTAGTTGCAGAAATCGCAGAAACCTTTATACCATCTCCTGCAACTTGTAGCTGTAGACATCTACTTAGGTGCAACAACTCCCTTTTAGTTAACCCCATACATCAACATTGCAGTACTCCAGCTGCCAGTAAGGATGGGGTCCTCTTATCGGATCATCTTTCTAATCTCAGCAGCAATCTAGCATCCTACTTCAGTCTACACAAGAACCTGAAAGTTGGTGCCCAGAAAAAACTCAAGTTGTTTCCACCACCAAGTGTCTTCCTCCATTCACACCAGAATTCACCTCCTACCCAATTTTTGAATCCAGAATCCATAAGCACCTTGAAACAGAGCACCCCTTTTGGAAAAAATAGTCTCAATTCTCTATTCATGCTAACAAGTTTGCTCAATTTTGTAGGTTCACTGGGTAGGCTCAGTCAACTGGTGCATTTTCATTGTGTGGTATTAGCATCCCAGATGCTCATTCTACTGAAAATGCATCAATTTATGTTTGCCTAACCAACTTTATCTGTCAGCCACCCCAGCTGAAATCACACAAGAAGTTAACTCCCTACTCCCCAGTTTCTATACAGCTCACTCCTCTAGTGCATGCCAACACACATGCAAATCATCAGTAGGTATAGTCTAGGGAACCAGAACTAGTTCCCCTGCAGTTTTCCACTCTTACACTTCAGCAACAGCAGGCCACAAACTCCAACAACCATTGCAGCATTCGAAAGATCTCATCCCAAGATGCAAATCTAAAGTTCTATAGAATAAAGGAAGCAGGACAGTGCTCACTCTTTTCTGTCAGAAACATCAAGCATCAGCAGCTATTTAGCCCAATCTCTTGGGCCTTTTTGGTTATCTGTCTTCAACCTTGCTTTCTTGGACATCAATGTAAAAGCAAGATTGAAGACATTTCCCTCCACTTTCATATGCTTTTTTCATACAACATACGAAATATCTACTTTGTTTCTGGAAGTAGAATTTGTTGTACATGGAAGAAGATCCTCCTACTCAACTTTCTAGTAGAATTAGGATCAATTTTGCATATTTGTATAGATGACCTAGGTTTACTTCACTTTGTTTTTGTAACTCCATTTGTCTATCATTTTACGGTAGATAATTGGATGCTCATTATAGGTCTAACACATCACACTTCTAAGGGTCCACTTGGCTACGAAGTTTGGGTTCCTAAGTGTACATCCATTGTAATCTTGGAGGTTAGGTCTATGCCCCCCTCCATTGTTGTACTTTATGTTATTGTTATGAAAATTAACCCTAGGCACAATGCCTAGTGGACTTTGATTAAACAAATCACTAGTCCAAAATCCCCCAAATTTCACTTTAAAAACACATAATCTAGGTTCAGAAATCAATGGTTATTCAATATTATTGGACAAAAGTTATCAAGAATAGCTTACCCATTGATTTGTAGCGAATCCCTCAAAATAATCGCACATAGCCGAGATCCCCAAGTCAAAGTATGAAATAATACTATAACCCTCATTTTTTGAAATTTTAATAGTCTGCCCAGCTGCCCTTCTTCGCGAATGCGAAAATTGCCTCGCGTTTACGAAGCACAAAATCCTCAGCTGCCAATTCCTATTGCGCGAAAGCGAGACCTCCCTTATGAACACGATGACCATTGGTCCAATGCCTACATGAACGCGAAGGCTTACTTGCATGATACCCAATCGGCATCACCGTTCTACTCGCGCTCGCAATGCACAGACCCCGTAGACCTTTGCGAATGCGTCCTTGTCCTCGCGAACACAAAGAAAAAACTTTGACAATCACCCAAATACACTTCGCGAACACGAGACCTCCCTCGCGAGCGCGTATAAGGAAACAAGATACAACCATTTTAGCTATCCAACAAGTCCAAAAATGAGCCGAACATGATCCGAATCACACATGAGACCCCCGCCACTCTATCCAATCATACCAACAAATCCTACAACATCATACCAACTTAGTCAAAGTCTCAAATCACATCAAACAACATCAAAATCATGAATCGCACAAAAATTCAAGCCTAATGAACTATTTAACTTCGAGCTTCTAAATCCAATACCGAAACACAAAAAACCAACTCTGATTGACCTCAAATTTTGCACACAATTCATAAATGACACAATGGACCTATTCTAACTCCTGCAACAAAAATCCAAGATGGTATCAACAAACTCAACTTTTGATCAAACTTCTTAACTTTCCAAACCTTCAACTTTCAGATTTTGCCAATGCAAGCCAAAATGATCTACGAACCTCCAAATCAATATCCGGACATACTCCTATGTCCAGAATCACTATACGAAGCTATTAGAACCATAACAACTGCATTTCGTAGTCATTACTCATAAGTCAACATCCGGTTAACTCATTCAATTTAAGCTTCTAACCTTGGGACAAAGTGTCTGAATTCATTTCGAAACATCCCCGGAACCAAACCAATGTCACACCCCGAATCCGAGGGACATGACCGGCGCTCGACCGGGTAGCCCCAGTCAAGTGGACCTGGGTGCCTCTCCTACCCCCACGTGTTACCCCGCATTTTTTATTACTTACTAGCCAAGAGAAATAACCATTTACAATCATAACACCTTTTTATTACAAAACATACATATGGTACATGATTCTTAGCGTGGTTTACACTTTACATAGCCCAACGTGCAAGATACATATTACATAAGTTCACGACCCACATTTTCTGTCTACGAAGCCCCTAAACATGAAAAAGGGATGATATCGTACTTGCCAGTAACAAGGCTCGGCTATACCTTATACAAATATCAAAATAAAATCCCAAAACAGAAGCAGCATGAGCCACGCAGGGCCCCGAAAGGAAATAGGCTCACCAATTCAGCTAACGGGAAGTGAGGAAGAGCTACGATCGGTGGACTAGAGTACCTGCTATGGATCCACCTACAATCCTAACACGAATCTAGCGTCCCCGGCAAAAAGGGACGTCTGTACACTTGAATTGTACTGGTATGTAGGAACAAACTTGCTCCAAGTAAACTCAAGGCATATACAAGTAGGTAACAGTAATAGAAATAACAATCAAATTCACAAGAAAAGGAACAATCAAGCCAAACAAATTTTCAATCTCTCCTGTTTCCCCCTTCCACAATTCCATGTCAATGATTTCACAATTTGCTCAAATGTTTATTTCGATAGTGATTTCGATCACTTTCCGCCCTTATTACCTCAACCACCATTATTACCTCGGCCACCCTTATCACCACAACCCGTACCTTATAACTTCGTGTTGCGGTGCGCAACCCGATCCCACCGTACAATCATAATTCACCAACAACACAACAACAATCAACAATTCACAAATATCAACAACAACACTTCTTAAAAAATAACAACAACAATTTACAAGTATTTCCATAACCATCAATACTATTTTCCATCTTATCCAACAACTCACATGTGTTTTACATCACAACGAAAATTTCCCACAATAAGCCATAGATGTGGTTATCACAGTTATTCCAGTTGCATCATTTACAATTTTCTTTCGTCATATGTTCCTCAATTCTTACCACAAGCACAATCACAATACTTTCATGAATAAGCCATGCGGATATCACATACCAAACATTCGTACGCCAAACAAGGAGATTCTACAAAGATCAAGGTTAGCCATACATACCCGGAGCCGAATTCTCTTTTAATATCTACTTCTAACATTACCAAAAAGCCTGGCAACATCAATTTAGCGCAAAAATTAATAAATATTTATTACAATCAAAGTTCACAATCACTACCCGAACATATTTAGGTTATCAGCCCTCCTTTACACAATTCTTTACTCCCACCTAATTACTCTTACTAGATTTTAGGTTTTAATAGATATGCATGAGTGTTTCGACCCCTATTACCAAGAATAAATGCATAAGAATCTCCCTTTCTATTAAAATTTGAAAATCAATGAAAAAGAGTTGGGGACCTTACCTGCAAGAATGGAGATGAAGATAATACTCAAGAATTTCCGGGCCTGGGTGACTTTGGAAAATCAAATTGATGAAGATTGCTTTCTCTCTCAAGAATACTCTCTTCCCTCTCTCTTGTTTTTCCCAGTAACGTGGTTAAAATGAGGGATTGGGGTGTTTTATTAAAAAGGGGGTCGGGTTTAAAATTTAGAAAATTTGAAGCCAGAGCAGAATCTGCAGTCGCACTTTGCGATCGCAGAATCGAAATGCGGTCCGCAGATTGGACCGCAGAAGTGTCCCAAAACTCTAAGCGTTTCTGCTTGGGAATGCGACGGGAATGCGATCCGCATTCCTATTCTGCGGTCGCATAATGTGCCGCAGAACTGACCTTCACAAATCCTTGAGGAATTTATGCAACGTTTATGCGGTCCCCATATGTATTATGCGATCGCATAATGGATCGCATTTTCAACATTAATTTCGACTAACTCTCTCATTAACTCTGCGGTAGAAATGCGGTCTGCATACCTGATCTGCGACCGCATTCGGGACCGCATAATGACAATTTTCTAGAAAATTTTGATTCTTGATTTTTTAGTGCAAAATCAGTAAAAAGGGTCCAAACCACGGTGAGCAAGCTCGCCGCGAACAATTCTACACATTTCTAACACATATTCGGAACTTGGCACTACGAGCTACTAGGTTTTGAGCACAAAATTTTACGGGGCCTTACATCCTCCCCCACTTAAAATCATTCGTCCTCAAATGAGGATTTTTGAAAATTAGTTGGTTTGAAAAACATGATATGCAAGCTCCCAAGTTTTTCCACTAACTCCCATGATTTAGAAAAGTTTCGCCAAAGTTTTCTTTTTAATTTGGACACATCTACCTATCAGTGAGCCCCCTAAACACATTTCCAAGCACCATCACACAACTTTTGTTACCCTTATAACTGATATACAATCTATCACCCCCTATACTTGTACATATACAATCGCTTGACACACTTTTGCACATAGTTTGATTACTCCAATGAGCCCCATACAGTTTAACCACTACGATTCACTATACACATGCAAATTAATCATTACCAATCTGTATTATCATAAGCCAGTTACTTATCACAAGAGTTTTTACAAAAATGTTCATTTACCAAGAAGGGTTTGCATATGGCTCAAATAATCACAACACATAAAATTTTGGCACAATTTGAAGAATTACAATAGTAAAGCATTTAGGGGAGAAATGGGGTGTCTTTGCACCAAATGGGACACAATGCCAGTTAGCTAGGGACAAGAGTTCGCACGATCACTACTGGACTTGTTCGAATAAATGGGGATATTTTTCTTTCATCTGATCTTCCACTTCCCAAGTGGCTTCCTTGACTTGTTGATTTTGCCACAACATTTTAACTGAAGTAATTTCCTTGTTTCGCAACTTACGGACTTGTCTATCAAGAATAGCAACTCGAATTTCTTCATACGATAACTCTTCAATAACCTTGATGTCTTCTACTATCGCGATGGTGGACGGATCTCCAACCACTTTCCTTAACATAGACACATGGAATACCGGGTGCACTAGGGACATTTTAGAGGGCAACTCCAGCTTATAAGCAACTTGCCCGATCCTTTGAATGATCCGGTAAGGTCCGACATATCTAGGACTCAGCTTCCCTTTCTTCCCAAATCGTATGACTCCCGTAGGAGACACCCTCAAGAATACCCAATCATCTACTTCGAACTCCAATTCTCTTCGACGAATGTCCGCATAGGATTTTTGGCGACTCTGAGCAGTTTTCATCCTTCCCTGAATGATATTATCTTTTTCCATAGCCTGATGCACGAGATCCGGCCCTATAAACTCTGCTTCACCTACTTCGAACCATCCGATCGGATACCTACATCTCCTTCCGTACAATGCCTCAAATGGGGCTATCTGGATGCTATCATGAAAGCTGTTATTGTAAGCAAAATCTATAAGGGTCAAGTGATCATCCCAACTACCTTTGAAGTCCAAGACACAAGCCCGCAACATATCTTTAAGCGTCTGAATAGTCCGCTCGGCTTGACCGTCAGTCTGTGGATGGAAAGCTATGCTAAGATTCACCTGAGTACTCAAACCTTGATGAAATTTCTTCCAAAAATTAGTTGTGAACTGGGCCCCTCGATCTGAGATAATAGAAAGTGGAGTGCCATGAAGCCTTACTATCTCCTTGATATACAATTTAGCATATTGTTCTGCAGTATCAGTGGACTTGACGGGCGAGAAGTGAGCTGATTCGGTGAGTTGATCCACTATTACCCAAATTGAGTCGAACTTTCACTGAGTGCGAGGTAATCCTGCCACGAAATCCATGTTGATCATCTCCCATTTTCACATTGGTATTTCCATAAGTTGGGTTAACCCACCGGGCTACTGATTCTCAACTTTTACTTGCTGACAATTTGGACATTTAGATACAAAGTCAGCCACACCCCTCTTCATACCGTTCCACCAATAAATTTCCTTGAGATCATGATACATTTTCGTAGAACCTGGGTGCACCGAATACCTGGAATGATGAGCCTCCGCCATTTCTCTCTCCCAAAGTTTATCCACATCTGGAACAAATAGCCTTCCTTGACATCGTAACACACCATCATTGCCGTCGAGTGCAAATGCCGAAGTTTTGTTGTTCAAAACTGCCTCCTTCATTTGGGCCAATGCTGGGTCGATGAACTATTTTTCCTTGACTTCCGCTGCAAGTGATGATTCTGCTCTATTACGCACCATAATTTCCTCCTCATTTGGGATCGAAATGCAAACCCCAAGACTGGCCAACTGATAGACCTCCCGAGCTAGAAGCCTCTGATCCGCCCCCAAGTGAGCCAAACTACCCATGAATTTTAGACTGAGGGCGTCGGCCACCACATTCGCCTTTCCTGAATGGTATAACATGTTCATATCATAATCTTTAAGCAATTCTAACCACCGCCGTTGCCTCAAATTTAACTCCTTCTGTTTGAACAAATATTGGAGACTCTTTTGGCCCGAGAACACATCTACATGGACCCCATAAAGATAATGCCGCCATATATTCAAGAAAAATACAACTGCTGCAAGCTCCAAATCATGCGTCGGGTAATTTTTCTTGTGGTTCTTGAGTTGCCTTGAAGCATACGCTATAACCTTCCCATGTTGCATCAATACACACCCCAAACCAACCCTGGAAGCATCGCAATAGACCATAAATCCTTCCGTGCCTTCCGGCAAGGCCAATATCGGTGCCGAGGTCAACCTTGACTTCAATTCCTAAAAAATTTTCTCACAAGTGTCGGACCATTGGAACTTAACTACTTTCTGCGTCAATTTAGTAAATGGGGAGGCGAGTGTAGAGAATCCCTCAACAAACCTCCGGTAGTACCCGGATAAACCCAAGAAGCTACAAACCTCCGTCGGGGTTGTGGGTCTAGGCCAATCCTTCACCGCTGCAATCTTCTGGCGATCCACGTGAATCCCCTCACTAGAAACAGCATGACCCAGAAAAGTGACGGACTCCAACCAAAATTCACATTTTGAGAATTTAGCGTACAACTGGTGCTAATGAAGAGTCTGCAAAACTGCTCTGAGGTGATCAACATGACCCTCCCTGCTCCGCGAATAAATGAGGATGTCGTCAATGAAAATAATCACGAAGGAGTCTAGAAATGGCTTGAAAACCCGATTCATAAGGTCCATGAAAGCTGCCGGGGCGTTGGTTAGCCCAAAAGACACGACCAAGAATTCAAAGTGACCATAGTGAGTTCTGAAGGCGATTTTAGGAATATCCTGCTCTCTGATCTTCAACTGGTGATTCCCGGATCACAAATCAATTTTGGAGAAGGACCTTGCACCTTGTAATTGGTTGAAAAAATCATCTATCTGAGGCAAAGGATATTTATTCTTGATGGTCACTTTGTTAAGCTGGCGATAATCAATGCACATCCGAAGCGACCCATCCTTCTTTCTGACAAAAAGAACCTGAGCACCCCACGGCGACACACTTGGTCGTATGAACCCCTTGTCTAATAAATCCTTAAGGTGCTCCTTTAACTCTCTTAACTCTGTTGGCGCCATTCTATATGGTGGAATAGATATTGGCTGGGTATCTGGCAATACATCAATCCCGAAATCAATCTCCCTATCTGGTGGAATTCCTGGAAGCTCATCTGGAAACACTTCAAGAAACTCGTTCATAACTGGCACGGACTCGAGGACAGACACTTCTGATGTGGTATCCGCCTCCCGAACCAAATGATAGATACACCCCTTCTTAATCATCTTCGAAGCCTTAAGGTAAGAAATAAACTAACCCTTTGGCACCACACCATTTCCTTTCCACTCAATAACCGGCTCGTTAGGGAACTCAAGCCTCATGACTCTCGTTCGGCAGTCAAGCTTAGCAAAGAACGAATAAAGCCAGTCCATTCCCATGATTACATCAAAATCTACCATTCTAAGCTCATGATTGGCTGTGGTAATGTGACCACACACCGTGATGAGACAATTCCTATAAACTCGCGAGGCTGTAATAGAATCACCAACCAGAGTCGATACAGAGAACGACTCATGAAGCTGTTCGGGTTCTATCCCAAAACTTGAAGTAATGAATGGGGTGACATAAGACAAAGAGGACCCCGGATCAATAAGAGCATAGCAATCAATGGCCTGAACAGACAAGATACCTATAACAATATCTGGAGATGCCTCAGCACTCTGGCGACCACTCAAAGCATAGACCCGGCTAGGTCCACCCCTACCACGAGCTCCACCCCTAACCGCACCACGCCCTGCTAGAGCTGGAGGATGCACGGATGATGTAGAAACTGAAGACTGGATAACTGGGCAGATCCCCTACCCATACCCTGACTGGGCGCACGGTAGTCCCGCTGGATGTTACCTCTCAACCCGCACCTATAACATATAGGGATATCCAAATAGGAAAGTCTCTGTGTGGAACCTCCCACACTTGGGGCATGTAGTTCTCCCCTACTGCTAGGACCTCACTCCTGGACGACCGGACTGACGGAACCTCCTACTGTCTGAAACTGATCTCGAGTGACTGCTCTACTGGTAACTATGCACAGATGGCGGTGCACTTGCTGAGGACTGAGCATATGACTAGGATGCTCTAATAACCCTCTTCCCGGAACTGGTCTCCTTGAGTGACCCATTGACCGGGCACTGCTGCTACTCTCCCTTTCTGCCTATATCTTCAACTTCCTAGCCTCTGTGGCCTGAGCGAATCCTACAATCTTTCCATAATTAATATCTCAGTGCAAGGCCGTTGTAGCAGCCTTATTCACCACCAAAGGACTAAGACCCTGAACGAAACGGCAAACTCGAGCATCCGTGGTCGACACTAACTGAGGAGCATACTTGGACAACCTCACAAACTCCATGTGGTACTCCCAAACACTCATACTTCCCTATTTGAGAACGTCGAACTCAGTCGCGCGAGCTGCCATTATCTCGGCAGGCAAGAAGTGGTCCATAAACGCATTTACAAACTTATCCCATCTTGCTGGAGGTCTTCCCTCCTCACGGATATCCTCCCACATCTCGAACCACGAACGTGCTGCTTCCCTCAACCTGTATGAAGACAACTCAACCCCCTATGTCTCTGTAGCCTTCATCACTCGAAGGGTCTTGTACATCCCATCAAGGAAATCCTGCGGATCGGCCTCTGGGTCTATGCCTGAGAACTCTGGAGGGGCAAATCGCAGAAACTGGTGGACTCTGGAACTGGCAGAATCTCCCTGTCCGCTGGAGGACACATGGGAATCATGAGATCTCTAGGCCTGGGTGGCCACTAACTGGGTCAACATACGGATGGCTCCTCTAAGGACCCCATCAGAAACCCCGGGACCGGAAGCTGGAACAACATAAGGATTAATAGTATCGGAGGAAAGGATGGTGGCACCCTCTGCCGCAGCTGGAACAGGAATGCTTCGATCTGGAATAGATAAGTTGGGCAGATTCAATGCCGGGGAGTCACACGCACCCATGGCATCAGTTACATGATTCATGGACACACTTGGGGTAGCGTCGGTCCCAAGGCCGAGTCTAGTTTTCTTCTTAGGTGCCATTACTGAAAAATTCGGAACAGAGCATGAGTTAGACACAGATACTTCCACTTTCCACTTCACCGCACGATATGGAATAACAAAGAAGAGGATAGTTTCCTAAATGCCTGTGTAGCCCCCTACTTATAGATGTGGTCAACAACATACCGATAAGAAGGGCTCTACTAGGCACGGCTCCGAGACATCCTAGAACTCTTTTAAAACCTGATGCTCTGATACCAAGTTTGTCACGCCCCGAATCTGACAGACATGACCGGCGCTCAACCGGGTAGCCCTAGTCAAGCGGACCTGGGTGCCTCTCCTACCCCCACGTGTTACCCTGCATTTTTCATTACTTACTAGCCAAGAGAAATAACCATTTACAATCAAAACACCTTTTTATTACAAAACATACATACGGTACATGACTCTTAGCGTGGTTTAAGCTTTACATAGCCCAACGTGCAAGATACATATTACAAGTTCATGACCCACATTTCCTGTCTACGGAGCCTCTAAACATGAAAAAGGGATGATATCGTACTTGCCAGTAACAAGGCTCCGACTATACCTTATACAAATATCAAAATAAGATCCCAAAACAGAAGCGGCATGAGCCACGCAAGGCCCCGAAAGGAAAGGGGCTCACCAATTCAGCTAACGGGAAGTGAGGAAGAGCTACGGTCGGTGGACTGGAGTACCTGCTATGGATCCACCTACAATCATAACACGAATGTAGTGCCCCCGGCAAAAAGGGACGTCAGTACACTTGAATTGTACTGGTATGTATGAACAAACTTGCTCCAAGTAAACTCAAGCCATATACAAGTAGGTAACAGTAATAGAAACAACAATCAAATGCACAAGAAAAGGAACAATCAAGCTAAACAAGTTTTCAATCTCTCATGTTTCCCCCTTCCAAAATTCCACGTCAATGATTTCACAATTTGCTCAAATATTTATTTCGATATTGATTTCGATCACTTTCTGCCCTTATTACCCCGGCCACCCATATCACCACAACCCGCACCTTATAAATTCGTGTTGCGGCGCGCAACCCGATCCCACCGTACAGTCACAATTCAACAACAACACAACAACAATCAACAATTCGCAAAGATCAACAACAACACTTCTTAAGAAATAACAACAACAATTTACAAGTATTACCATAACCATCAATACTATTTTCCGTCATATCCAACAACTCACATGTGTTTTACATCACAACAACAATTGCCCATAATAAGCCATAGATGTGGTTATTACAGTTATTCCAGTTGCATCATTTACGATTTTCTTTCGTCATTTGTTCGTCAATTCTAACCACAAGCACAATCACAATAATTTCATGAATAAGCCACGCAGATATCACATACCAAACATTCGTACGCATAACAAGGCGATTCTACAAAGATCAAGGTTAGCCATACATAACTGGAGCCAAATTCCCTTTTAATATCTACTTCCAACTTTACCAAAAAGCCTGGCAACGTCAATCTAGCGCACAAATTAATACATATTTCTTAGAATCAAAGTTCACAATCACTACCCAAACATATTTAGGTTATCAACCCTCCTTTACACCATTCTTTACTCCAACCTAATTATCCTTACTAGATTTTAGGTTTTAATAGACATGCATGAGTGTTTCGACCCCTATTACCAAGAATCAATGCATAAGAATCTCCCTTTTTATTAAAATCTGAAAATCAATGAAAAAGTGTTGGGGACCTTACTTGCAAGAATGGAGATGAAGATACTACTCAAGAATTTCCGGGCCTGGGTGACTTTGGAAAATCAAATTGATGAAGATTGCTTTATCTCTCAAGAACCCTCTCTCCCTCTCAATTATTTTGCCTAGTAATGTGGTTAAAATGAGGGGTTGGGGTGTTTTATTAAAAATGGGGTCGGGTTTAAAATTTAGAAAATTTAGAAGCCCGAGCAGGATCTGTGATCGCACTTTGAGATCGCAGAATCGAAATGCGGTTCATAGATTGGACCGTAGAAGTGTCCCAAAACTCTGAGCGTTTCTGCTCGGGAATGCGACAGGAATGAGGTCCGCATTCCTGTTCTGCGGTCGCATAATGCACCGCAGAACTGACCTTCACAATTCCTTAATAAATTTATGCGACGGTAATGCGGTCCGCATATGGATTATGCGATCGCATAATGGACCGCATTTTCAACATTAATTTCGACTAACTCTCTGATTAATTCTGTGGCAGAAATCCAGTCCGCATACCTGATCTGCGATCACATTCTGGACCGCATAATGACAATTTTTTCAAAAATTTTGATTCTTGATTTTTAAGTGCAAAATCAGTAAAAAGGGTCCGAACCACAGCGAGCAAGCTCGCCGCGAACAATCCTACACATTTCTAACACATATTCAGAACTTGGCACTACGAGCTAATAGGTTTAGAGCACAAAATTTTACTGGGCCTTACAACCAACCACCCCAAAAAGTCACATAACCACAATAAATATAGAATAAGAAATAAATAGGGGAATGGAGCTACAATACTCAAAACGACCGGTTGGGTCGTTACATTCTCCCATCATGAACAAATGTTCGTACTCGAACGGGTCTAGAATCATTCCTGGAGTCTCAAATAGGTGTGGATAGCTTCTCCGCATCTCCCGCTCGGTCTCCCAAGTAGCCTCCTCTACTGGCTGACCTCTCTACTGTACTTCCACTGAAGCTGTATTCTTCGATCTCAACTTTCAAACTTGCGATCAAAAATGGTCACCGGCTCCACATCATAAGTCAAATCTCAATCTAACTGAACCATGCTAAATTAAAAAACATGAGACAGATCATTGTAATACTTTCGGAGCATGGAAACATGAAACATTGGGTGAACACTGTATAGACTATGTGGCAATACAAGTTTGTAGGCCACCTCTCCAATCCTTTCAATCACCTCAAAAGGGCCAATATACTGAGGACTCAACTTTTCCTTCTTCCCAAACATCATCACACCATTCATGGGCGATACTCTGAGCATAACCTTCTCTCCCACTATATATGCAACATCACGAACCTTCCGATCGACGTAACTATTCTTCCTAGATTGTACTGTGCGAAGCCGATCCTAAATCAACTTGACCTTCTCCAAAGCAACATGAACCAAGTCAGCACCCAATAACCTAGACTCCCCCAGGTCAAACCACCCAACTGGAGATCGACACCGCCTCCCATATATGGCCTCACAAGGAGCCATCTGTTCAATTGGTAGATACTGTTGATACCTAATTTTTTCCTTATATATATATACACACTTTCAAAATAGTACATATACATCATTATTTTGATTTATGAGCACACACCAGTATTTTTATAATTTTTAAAGGCTTTAAATTAATTTATTTTTGCATTTTATTATATAAATATCCAATAATTACCCTACAAATTACTATTATGATGAGTTAGTCATCTAAACATATCATTTGTACCAACATAATATTTAAATATTTTTCAATACATTTTTATAATTACATTTACATTTTAAGGCTAAATTGCATATTTTTATAATAATAGCCCATATGCATGTATAATTATATTGATTATGTAGAAAATGACTTTTTATATTTTTATAATAGTAAGTAATTACTTTTAATTATTTTAGTGCATAAATGATATTTTTGATATTAACTAATTACTTTTATAAATTATTTATTTATTAAATATTGGATATTTAAAAACTAGCCCTAAATTCCTCCAATTTTCAGACCTAAAAATACGCAATACACTAGCCCAACACCTTTACGCCAGCTCAATAGCTCCTGAGCCCAAACCAAATAACCACAGCCCAACCGGTTAAAGTAACCCGACCCAGAACCCCTAACTAATCATGGCCGTTGATCTCTGAGATCAACAACCCATATTTACCCTGACCATTTTTAATTAATCAAACCCCCAACCCTAAATCACTCTCTACAGCCCCCCACCCTTGTACCCTCTCGTCTCTCATCTCTCACAACCCCTCCAAATCTGGCCACAAAATGGAATCCGCCATGCATTCTCTTGCCTTATTTACCTCCTCTCACTACTGGTTACTCATTTATGGTGTTACCTAGTTGCTTGCCTAAACATGGCAAGCAGATCTCTTTAATTTGGAATGAAAAACTGGTTCAGTTCTTGTTCTTTTATGGTATGAATCTCTTTGAATCTCTGTTTATCTTTGAGATTCTTACTTACCCTAAATTAGGATTTCAGATCCTTTTAAATCAAACCAAATCTGGCTTGATTCTTTGTTTTTGGATAATATTTCTGTCTATATTCATCTTATTCTATGCAGCATGTGATTTTTACTTTTTCTTTATGTCGATTTGTGTACTTTTCCCTAAATAGGGTTCTGAAAATTCCTTTTTTCCTTAGTGACTTCGATTGCTTTCCTTTATAGTGTTTGACTGATGAGTTTCCATGTTTATGTGCTAATTTCTACCACTATATAAACCCTTCCCCCATTCCCTTTAGATAGACTTTGGAATCACTATAACCTTATTAGATCTAAAACTTTACTCTATTATTTCGTTCTACACTTTTATTTTGGCCGGCTAAAAGACAAGGCCATTAAATTCTTGGTTTTTCTTCCCATTGACGTTCAGAAAACTGTGGGTTTTGTTTTTTTCTTGCAGTTTTTATTTAACTGGTGATTTACTTGACTTTTGTAATTTTATCCTTACATGCTTGTAATCTGCATGTGTTCTTACCTCTGAATCCCTGGCTTAATACGTTCCTGGTTTACTTTTAAGCATCACGCTATTAACTTCTGCATTTAATACTCTTAATGCAACTAGTTTTGAGATTATCTATGCCCAATTGTGTAATCTTAAACTTCTTTAGGGCCTATTTAGTTAGTGTATTGACATTTGAATGCTAATGAACGTGTTATTCACATAACCCCTGAATCCCTGTAGTAATCTGTGTTAAGACTTTCAGTGTTAGTCATAACTTGCCTCTTTATCATTATGTCACTCAGCATGCTTACTTGATCTCATACCCCCTTAATATTTTCTTGTGATTTGGAACAACTATCTCAGTATGTTTTGAATTGTTACTTGGAGGTCTTAGGCTAAACCTTTGGCACAAATTGAATCATCTTCTGTTAATTAGACCTATATTACAATGGTTAAATGGTTATCTAGTGTTTGATGTGAGTTTAGCTTTCATTCTGCCCAAGATCTTTGTAGAAATGTTCTGACATATGTTATATGTCTGTGATCCTGCCCCTTTGCTAACATGATGCCTCGTTCTTTCTGTGATTACTTGGTTTATCACAATGTTGCCTTGTTTCTTATATACTTAGCATAATTTCCAACCATGTTTCAACATGTCTAGTTATGTGCATATGTGTATAATAATCCTTGTCAATCCTGCAAACGTGTTCATTCCTTAACTTTTTTCAGCATGTGACTGTTTCTATTCTAAGTGTTGAACCTGTTTCTCAGTTTGCATTAAGCCTCTTCTTTTAGTTCTGTGATTTAATTAACTGTTTGCCTGGTTTGTTCAATTTGCTTGTGTCTGTTTATAGTCCTCAGTTCCTATTTTTCAATTTTGGTCCTTTCTTTCACCTGTCACCTAAGTTCTTTGAATCCCATTCTTAGTCAAGGCTACTTAGGTTCTGTCCTTTGATCTCCCTAGTATGAGCACTGCCCTGGGTTCTTAAAGCCCTTGGGAGCTCTGACACACTGGGGTCCTGGTTCTATATTCTCAGTTCTGTTTTAAGACCCCTGGGGGAATGCCTCAAGTTTTGGCTGCCTTATGTCCATGAATATGTAATTTTGAGGCTGTTGTGAATTGCGAGAATGAAGGCCTAGCCTGGCCAGGTGCACTTTTGGGCCTGTTGTAGGCTCCCTATAGGTATTCTACTTTTTAATTCATTCGGGGTCTATAATAATTCTTGTAATAACATTTTGGGGTATTAGTGAAATCAGGAAAGGGATTTGTATCTTATACTTCTATCGAAATGTGTAGAAATCCTATCTATAGGTTCATTACTTAGTTAAAATATGCTATTATGTTCAAACATGTTCAAGTATTATGTGTTAGAAATCATGCCTATAGGTATTTTGGCTTTGCTCAAAACATGTTATTTTTCAATCATTGTAGAAATCCTGCCTATAGGTTCTTCCTTTTGGTTTAAATATCTTATATGGCGGCTCATTAGAAATCATTCCTATAGGATCCAAAAAAAATTAGTTCTTAATTATAGATATCATGCCTATAGGAGAAAAGTCAGTTTTTGAGATCATGCCTATAGAATCTAAAATTAGTTTTAATTATAGAAATCGTGCCTTTAGGATTTGAATCAGTTAATTAATTATTCTATTCATTTTTTAATAGTCCTCAATGTTTTGTTACGTATTGTCACTAGAAACCATGCCTAGAGGACTCAATTAACCAATTCTGAACATAATCCAGTGATAACCATGAACTAACTTCTTCCTTGTTTTCCTTTCTTTTTATATCTTTATGTTTTGTTCAATACTGCATTTACTGCTTTCAACATGCAAAAAATACTTGACAACATGTTATTTTTGCATAAAGCATGCTCCACATCATATTTCACTCGTGCGCATTAATACCATTGCGGCACTTGATGAATGTCCACGCTCTTCCTATGTCACCCTTCAAATTTGGAAAGGCTTATTAGCGGTAGAACTAGTCGATCAGCGGTGCAATCGACGGTTTCGTGCCTTTCCCTCTCAAGTTGTCCGCTTGAGGGGTACCAGTCTAAACTCTTCTAGAAACCCATTCTAAAATCAATTGTGCATGCATCATGTCTAAACCTAGTATGAGTTAAAGCGTTCTCCGTGCAATAACTTGCTAAGACAAGCCTTGTCCAAAGTCCGTCGGGATTTTCATAATCCCAATGGACACAATCACGATCTGTGCATTATTTAGAGAAAACATGCCAATATGTTGATTATTATCGTGTAAATAGCCAAATCTAGAGGGGAAAAGGGCTAACTCTACTTGTTTTGCAGAAATGAGGTACGGAGTCCCTATGTTCGCATGGTTCGAAATATTCTCCCTTTGCTATTGGATTGATGGGAAAACCTCACACCAAGTGACAAAAACCATATGAAAAGAGTTCATGGGAATTTACCTTCTTTGCTGGATATCCAGCCAAATAATGTACTGATCGAGGCACTACTATGTTTTGGGATTCAAAGAGGGCTGTTTTCCACTTCGGTGATATAGAAATGACTCCCCTTCTAGAGGAAATAGGGAGCTTTGCTGGACTTCCCTGGGATAGCCCTGGTTTATTGGCACCAAAAAACTGCAGTTCTCGAGGGTTTCTAAAAATGATGGTTTTTAGAAAGAATGATGTGTTAGTCTGCCTGAAGACATCTTATATACCCTTCGACTTCCTTTACGAACGTTATGGGCACAGAAAATCCTACCGCCTTTACCATGATGAGTTTGCCATTACTTCGTAGGGTTGGATCCACCGTCAAATATTTGTGTTCATTGTCTATTTTCTGGGGATGCTGGTACTCCCAATGCAAGGAGAAAGGATTCACACTCATTTAGCCATGGTTACCAAGACCCTAATGGAAGGAATTGCGGGACAAACCTACACTATTGTCCCAATGATCGTAGCATAGATATACCGAGCTTTGGACCGCTGCAAGAAAGGATATAGGCATTTTGAGTGTTGTAATTTGCTACTATAAATATGGTTGTTAGAACATCTTCAAAGGGGGCGACCATGGAATGACCACATAGCTTTTCACCACCCGAAAAGAATGATCTTCATTCCGGATAGGTTTACACAACCAAGAAACGTTGTGGGCTGGGTACACTTCTTTAGTGATTTGACTGATGACAAGGGCCAGTAGATGTTCGAATAGTTCCCTACTAGTGAATTCATCATCAGGTCAAGAGATGCTCCTCATCTAGTGCTAATCGGATTAAGGGGTATTTATAGAGTCATGAGGCAAGCTGGGAGGAAACAAGTCATACCCCAAGTTTCAAAGATGGATCACTACAAGGCAGATTTCTAACGTGATGTTATTCCATTCAAGTACGAGTCACAACACATATGGCACTTGAAATCATTGTGGAAAAGGATACCATCGAGCCAGATCGGTACCACGCCGGCCATGTGTGTTTCTACCCATCATGTTTTGTCGATGACATAGCAGGAGAAATCAAGCCGGAGATTAATTTGGGCAGTAGGGTCATAGACGATGCTGCCGAGGCACAAGTCAAAAATAAGAGGTTACGCAAAAGGGTTTTTGAGTCTGAAGCCAAGCATTTGGAATAACATAAAGCGGACATAGAAGCAATCAACGAGTGGAGAGAAATTGCTACTAAGTCAACAGAGAGGTTGGAATATATGGAACAAGGGTTAATAGAGCTTGAATAGAAGATGAGAAACAGGATTACAGGTTGTTAAAACATGGATGGCAATGAAGGAGGGCTCCTAGCAAGGGCGTATATGCTGTTGTACATGCACGACCTGGGATATCTGATCGATGGGGCAAAGAAGGCCAAGCATGGAGAAAGTCTCTCTAGGACCAAATAGATTAGGAATTATGTTTTACTTGCTTTCTAGATTCATTTCATGCATTGGTTGTAATAAGGCGAATGCCATTAATGACTCTTTATCATTATTGTTGTTTTAGTAGAGATTTGGTCTATTTATTATATTAATGAAATGACGCAGTTATTGGCATTAATTTTCTCCAAATCTATATGTCGCTACACCTATCTCGGGACAATGAGGTCCCCCAAACTAAGGCAGAAATTTATAATTCCGCAATACCTGTTTAAATATTGCAAATGTCCTTTCAATACTCTTTACTGACTTGTTTACCTTTTTGTTTTCTTCTTTTCCTTATTTATTTATTCCCATCCCCTAAGGTTGGTTCGTGCATACTGGCATTATCAACATATCATACCGGATCTAGAGGTCCTCCACCCCTCCTCCTCCGAACGACCCTAAAGGCAAAGGAAAACCCATAATGGATGATACAAGCAATATCAGAAAAGGGATTGCTACGTATGAAGAGAATGTCGAAACTTTAGATGGTCGAAGCACTCCGGCATAGAATGACTTGGTTTTGTGGCTGGAACAAAAGATAATTGAGTTATAAGGGGAACTTGAGCAGGTCCGAAACTTGGAAAACCTTTTCCTTACCGTTAATGTACCCGACGTCAACCAACAAAACATCAAAAACCCAGCACCTACTCAGAACACACAAAACCAACAAAATCCTCCCGCACCCCACCAATATGCCACACCGCCTCAAAATCCCAATCCTCCACCAGTACCTACTCCTCCACAACATCATCATCAGGCAACGTAGTATCTACAAACCACTACCTATCACACTCCTTAGAACACACCACAACCTACCCCCAATTCTCAAAACTCAACCAACGACCACCATTATGCCCAATTTCCTGGATTCTATCAAAGCAACCCCATATACGTACAAACCTTACCCCACACCTCACAACAAACCTTATACCTACCTGAATCCACCGAGAAGGACCTGCTCATCAAGAATATGGAGGAAGAAATCAAGAAGTTTACTAGTCGAGTCTAGGATGTTGAAGGCGGTAAAGGCATCGAGGGTCTAAATTATGAAGATTTGTGTATTCAACCGGACATAAGGATGAAAGAATCAGCATGAATTATTCATGATGAGCCTTAGTGGAGATACCCTATATTGGTATATCAGCCAAAATTCAAAGAAATGGGTTAACTGGGTAAGCATGGAGTCAAATTTCATGGATCGGTTCAGGTTCAACATAGAGAATGCACCAGATGTCTTCTATATCCAAAATCTCAAGAAAAAGCCAACAAAGACTTTCTGTGAGTATGCTACTCGGTGGTGGTCAGAAGCTGCGAAAGTAAGGCCAACATTGGAAGAAGAACAGATGAATAAGTTCTTCATCAAAGCTCAAGATCCACAGTACTATGAGAGCTTGATGGTTATTGAAAACCATAAATTTCCTGACATCATCAAATTAGTAGAAATAATAGAAGAGGGAATTAAAAGCGGAATGGTGACAAACTTTGAGGCACTCCAAGCTACGAACAAAGCCTTGCAGTCAGGAGGAATCTCTAAGAAGAAAGAAGTTGTTGCAGTAATGGTAGCCGAGGGTATGAAATCTCCCCTAACATACCAAACACCACCACCCACATATCAGCCTTCACCTTCCAGATACCAACAACCCAACGCCACCAACTATACTTATAACCTATAACCCGCATATTACCACTCACCACCACCAGCCCACCAAAAATACCAAAAAGCTAGACCATATTTCGATCGTAGACTACCCAAACAATACACTCCTATTGCTAAACCAATCGATCATTTGTATGAAAGACTGAAGGCTTCCTGTTATGTCACCCTCATTCCCGCTGTTACTATGCAAAACTCTTCTCAGTGGGTTAATCCGAACAAGACATGTGCCTATCACTCGGGCATGAAGGGACATACTCTTGATGAATGTCACACTTTGAAGGATAACATTCAGACATTGATTGACACCAAAGTTATACAAGCAAAAGAGGTTGCACCAAATGTTCGCAACAACCCCCTCCCAGCTTACAGGGGCGAGGGGGTAAATGTTATTGAAACTGATAAATAATGGGATCTGAAAGGATAAATTGGACTCATTCGTGAAGGGGATGAACCCAAAGTACCTCCAGTCACCTCACACCTATTATAGTGCAGATTTAGTTACCAATTGAGGTTGAAATAACCACGCCAACTCTGTTTGAGGTTAAAACAACAACGCCCTCAGCCGCACCAACTTCGTTTGAGGTGGAAGTGACCACACCCTTCACTGTGAAGGTAGCACCCACACCGTCCTTTAATTCAAATGCTATACCATGGGACTGTGCTGTAGAGGCGAGAAGGAAAGGAAAAGGAAAAATGGAAGAAATAGGTGTCGCACAAGGCATGACCAGGACTGGTAAGGTTTACACACTTGAGCATTTGGGAGGAACAAGCAAAGAAGCTTCTCCCAAGTAGCCTATCATTGAAACATGCCCGGAGGATCTTTGGAGAAAGGTGCAAGCAAGGGAATATTCTGTGGTTGACCAACTAAACAAAACCCCTACTCAAATTTCTATTCTATCCCTACTACAGAATTCTGAGATGCATAGGAACCCATTGATGAAAATGTTGAATGAAGCTTATGTACCCAACAACATTACTAGCAAAGAAATGGACAACATGGTAGGGCAAGTGCTGGAAAGCAACAAGATCACTTTTCACATAGACGAGTTGCCACCGGAAAGACTGAGTCACAATAGAGCACTGCAAATCACCATACAATTTGAGGACAAATTCATCACCAGGGTCCTGCTAGATGGGGGTTCAAGCCTCAACATTTGTCTATTGACTACTTTGAAGAGATTGAGTAAAGGCTTTCATGAGATACGAGCAGGAACCATGAATGTGAAAGCATTCGATGGGTCCCAAAGGGCCATGATCAAGGAAATCAATCTATATTTGTAGATGGGTCTAACTTGGTTTGATGTTGACTTTCAAGTATTGGACATATCCGCCACATACAATCTGCTGTTGGGACAACCTTGGATACATGCTGCTGGGGCCGTAGCTTCCACGCAACACCAGGCCGTGAAGTTAGAAAGGAATCATCAGGAAATGATCATTCATGGAGATGGTAGTAATACCATTAACACCTATCAAACCGTTCCATTTGTCGAGTATAGAGGAAAGTTAGGTGGAGAAACATACCATCACATCGAGCGCGTCAATACAATCGAGAAAGACAAGTGGTGGAGTAATAAGATTGAAAGCATACTAAAATGGACATGGTATGAACCCGGTAAAGATCTCAGCAAGAATCTCCACGGTATCACTAAGCCAATACAACCAAAACAACACGGTACAACCTTTGGACTTGGATATCAGTACATCCGGTAGGAGTACGATGATTGGTCGCCGCCATGGTGTGGTCCCTATTACCCTCTTGAACATTTAATACCGCATGTGCACCAGATATTTCAACAAGCTGAATTGATATGGGGATCTGAAGAAGATGAAGATTTAGTTGGCCTGAGGAATCTATTTATGGACAATGAATACATGGATGGCAATGCAATAGATGAAGAGGAGGAGGAGGAAGTCTTTACAATTCAGGCGGTGGGAAAATGAGTTGTTCTTTACAATTCAGGCGGTGGGAAAAGGAGTTGTTCTCAAGAATCGGACTGCTGCACCATCTCAGGCTCGTCGAGTTCCTCAGTAGCCTAGCAATTAGCATGATCAATTTTTTTTTCTTAAAAAAAGAAGCAATTTTCAGTATTTTGTTTTAGACGCATTTTGTTTTGAATAATTGCTCAAATCATCGAACTGTGCTTGCTCTAACATTTCATGATTTATCTAATGCATCGTTATTTTAGTATTTATTATTATCCATTACATTTTCTCTCTACAACATTATTATTACTTATCTTGATGAATCGACGACTGTGACATGTAATGAGACAACGCAACATAAGGATAGTAATTCATAGGAAATAGAAGAAGAAGATATAATCCCTGAGGAAATTATCAGAGAGGTGGAAAATTTTGAGAATAAGCCTAAGTCAAATTTGGACAAAGCCGAGATAGTCAACTTGGGAGAATCCGAAACAGTCAAAGAAACTCGCATAAGCATCCACCTGCCACCGTCAGAGAAAGAAGAATAAACCTGTTTCCTGAAAGAATACAAAGATGTCTTTGCATGGTCTTATGATGATATGACCGGGTTGAGCACATATATCATAGCACATAAACTATATACCAACCCATTGTGTTCGCCTGTAAAACAGAAACTCGAAATGTTCAAGCCTGAATGAGTCTGAAAATCAAAGAGGAAGTCACCAAGCAGATCAAAGCTAAAGTTCTCAGAGTGGTCGAATATACTACTTCATTGGCCAACATTGTGCTAGTTCAGAAGAAGGATGGGAATGTCAGAGTATGTGTCGACTATCGAGATTTAAGCAAAGCAAGTCCCCAAGATGATTTCCCACTACCAAACATACACATATTGATCGACAACTATGCCAAGCATGAACTCCAATCTTTTGTGGATTGCTACGCGGGATACTATCAGATCTGGATGGATGAGGAAGATGTCGAGAAAACAGCCTTTATCACTCCGTGGGGGTGTATTGTTATAAAATGATGCCATATGGCCTTAAGAATGCTGGAGCCACTTACATGAGAGCCATGACGCATATTTTTCATGACATGATTCATAAAGAAACAGAGGTGTACATGGATGACATCATCATTAAATCTAGAAGAAGCACAGATCATATAGCAGATTTAAGCAAACTCTTTAATCGACTTTGAAGGTGCAATCTAAAATTGAATACTGCAAAGTGTGCCTTCGGAGTCCCTGTTGGAAAATTGCTAGTCTTCATCATCAGTCGCCGGGGGATTGAGTTGGACCCTTCAAAGGTCAAAGTTATCCAAGATTTACTACCTCCGAAGAGCAAGAAAGATGTGATGAGTTTCTTGGGGTGTCTCAATTACATCAGCCGATTCATAGCGCAATCGACCGTGATCTGTTAGCCAATTTTCAAAATGCTGAAGAAAGATGCTGCAACAAGATGGACTGAAGAATGTCAAAAAGCCTTTGACAGAATACAGGAGTACCTAACCATACCACCAGTCTTAGTTCCGCAGGAACCTGGTAGACCTCTGCTACTCTATTTGTCTGTACTAGATGGAGCTTTTGGTTATGTCTTGGGACAACACGATGAGACAGGAAGAAAAGAGCAGGCCGTATACTACCTGAGTAAGAAGTTCACATCTTACGAAGCACGGTATTCTTTGCTGGAACGCACTTGCTGTGCTCTGACATGGATAGCTTAGAAATTGAGGCACTACTTCTGTTCCGACACTACATATCTCATATCAAGGATGGATCCCGAAAATACATTTTTAAGAAACCAATGCCTACGGGGAAACTAGAAAAATGGCAGATATTGTTGAGTGAATTTGACCTCGTCTATGTGACTCAGAAGGCAGTAAAGAGACATGCTTTAGCAGAAAACATATTTTCCCGTTGAAAAAGTATCATTTGTAGGAGAAGATATGATCGAAATTTACCATAGCTGGAGAATGTTCTTCGACTGGGCTGCAAATTTTAAAGGAGTGGGTATTGGAGCAGTTTTGGTATTAGAGACAGGTCAAAATTATCCAGTATTCGTGAAACTCATATTTTCGTGCACCAAAAATATGGCAAAACACGAGGCTTGCATCATGGGGCCCAATTTTGCCATCGACATTAATATCCAGGAGTTGCTGGTAATTGGTGATTTAAATCTTCTGGTACATCAGGTTATAGGAGAGTGGGCTACCAAGAATACCAAAATATTACCATATTTTTATCATGTACAAGAGTTGATGAAGAGGTTCACAAAGATAGAATTCAAACATGTTCCGAAAATCCAAAACGAGTTCACAGATGCGCTGGCTACTTTATCTTCCATTATACAACATCTGGATAAGAATTTCATCGACCCTATTCCAGTGAAAACCCATAATCAGCCAGCTTATCACGCTCATGTTGCAGATGAAACAAACGGAAATTCATAGTTTCACGATAGCAAGGAATATTTGGCAAAAGGAGAATACCTGGAGCATGAAAATAATAATCAGAAATGCACACTCTAAAGATTATCCAATAATTTCTTCCAAAGCGGAGGAATTCTGTAAAGAAGAACTCTATACCTAGGATTACTTACGGTGTGTTGATGCCAAAAAAGCTTCCAAACTGCTCGATGAAATACATGCAGGAACCTGCGGACCACACATGAATGGTTTTATTTTAGTCAAGAAGATACTAAGAATCGGATACTTTTGGATGATTATGGAAATGGACTGCATCAGGTATGTCCAAAAGGTCACCAGTGTCAGGTACATGCAGATATGATAAGGGTACTACCAAATGAACTCACTGCAACAAGTGCACCTTGGCCTTTTGCCGCATGGGGAATGGATATCATCGGTTCGATCGAGCCTACCGCTTCGAACATGCACAGGTTCATTTTAATGGCCATATACTACTTCACAAAATGGATTAAGGCTTCATCTTACAAGGCTGTAACTAAGAAAGTCATCGCAAATTTTGTTAGGGATCGTATTGTTTCCCGATTCGGGGTGCCAGAATCTATCATCGTGACAATGCCGCCAACCTCAAGAGCGATTTAATGAAAGCTATGTGTGAAACCTTCAAGATCAAGTATAAGAATTCCACAACATATGTTGACAACCAATTTTTTCCTTTATATTTTCATTATGCAAAATACTTTCAAAATAGCGTATATATACATGTATAAGCATGTCCAAGCATTTTATTATTTTTCATAATTTTTAAGGTTTTAAATTAATTTATTTCCATTTTATTTTATCCATAAAATCCCAATAATTATGTCCAAATTTATTATTTGGGTAATTTATCTATTAGATTTTCATATTTTAAGCCAAAATATGGCTAAAATAATTTTTTACATATGTTTACAAATTCATTTAGTTTTTTTAAAGCTAAATTGCACACAATTGCAATATTAGATATTTTTAAGGTTTAATTGTGTCTTGTATTCATAAAATTGAGTCTGGCATTTTTAAATTGTTAATTATGTGTTATAAAGCATTTTAGTATTTTCAATTTATTCTTAGAAGCCATTTACTATTTTTTATAAATTAAAAGAGGAAAAAGTGGCTATCTAAATTTTAGCCTAAATTGGCTTTTAATTTAACCCCAAATCAAACCCAATTCCCCAGCCCATTTCTAACTTAACACGACCCCTAAACCCTTTAAAACCAACCCGAACCCGGATTCCTCACCTACCCTTTTAATTTAGGCCGCCCCTTACCTTAATTATTCCCAAACGACCTCAAAACCCAACCATTTGTTACAATCCACCGCCTTAGAATCCCCTTCCTCTCAAACTCTCTCTGCAACACCGCCTAAACCCTAGCCGCCACCACCTAAATCTACCCTAATTCCCTTTAATCCACACCTAATCCATGGACTCCCGTGGTGATTAGAGGCTTGTACATGTCTCCTATGTCTACTAGTTACCTATTTGCATGGTTCCATGGATAGATATCGAAGGGATCTGGTCCAATCCCTGCTCAACTTCTATCTCTGGTCTTTTTCCGGCCACCCATGACCGCTCAAGTCGAATCCATGGCTTTCCCAGCTAGATCGGTAACTTTTTAGAAAGTTTTCTCACTTTCTCTGGTTTCTTTGAAAACCTAGCTTTAAGAGCTTTTCAATTTTCTTTCAGATCTGTCTTAGATCTGTGCAGGTTATGAACTTCTTGATATTTTTCAAAAGATTTTTCGATTTCCTTTCAAAGTGACTCTTCATTTTCAAATTAGGGTTTCTTAAAACTCTTCTTAAAGACCTCTTCTCCGATTTTTAGTGTTGTTTTACTGTGTTTAAATGATGTGCTTATGTTTTTCTTCTATATGGTTGATCGTGTTGAAACCCTAGGTACTTTTGGGTTTTAACCGAGTTCTGTAACTTTCTTTTATTTGAATCATTTTCTTGCTTGACTTACCTGGTTCTGAGTTCTTACCATTTTTAACATGACTATGGCATAAACCCTAATTTCTTAAAATGGGTTTCCTCACTTATTACTATGAGTTCTTTATTTGTTTCTGACTTTCTTTACATGTTAAGACTGATTTATGCACTTTGGCTCTACGTAGGATCCATGACTACTTGACCTTGTTGCCTACGCTTCGAGTAGGTTTCTTTACTACTGAATCTAGCTTACTCTCGCTACTGTTGTATGCTTAATTTGCTCCTCTTTGACAATATGTTTGACCCTGCACGTCTAGTATGCCTGTCCATCCTTTGCTATTTATCTGTTGAAAAGCAGAGTCATGATTCTTTGTTGATTGATCCTGATTTCCTCAATGATACGACTGATTGCAAATGGTTCCTTATAAACCCCAATTTTTACTCGCTTTTGTCTAAATTGATTGATTTCCTTCCTTTCATTACTGTGATATTTTTACCTTGAATCCTTTTCCCAAAATTAAGTATATTTTGTACTTAGACTCAAATATTTACCTTCATACTTTTAGTGCCCCTTATATGGCAGGAATGAATTTGTCTCAAACTGATTTCATTCCTCAATTAGCCCTGTTAGTATCCGTTTTAGCTTTAATCCCTTGATTAAAGGGAAGTACTTGTGTTAATTAATTCTGATTGTGTTTATTTCCATGTCTTAGTTGAAACTTTACTTGTTACCTTATTCTTCTACTAGTTTTCAAAATTGTAAATACCCTACCCTCTCTTCTTTGAAACACACGAACAATTGAGTTCATAATACACACTTACACACTCAAAACTCTTTCCTTCTCTATTATTACTTGTGCTACTACTTTGTCAAGCTGGCTGAAAGCCAAAGCTAGACTGTGGAATCCTGCTTATTTTACCTTTCTGCACCTTGCTTTCTCTACTGGAATGTTCTTTACTTCTGCTTGTAGTTCTGCAGTCCAGTTACATTACTAGCATGCTGTAATATCCCCTTTCCCTCTAGATTAATGCACTCCTATATGTTTGCTACTTACCATGAAGTTATTATCCTAAGTCCCTATTCCCTTAATATGATTATGCTCTTTCTGACTAGCATATGATCATGCCAGTATCAGCCATTGTTGTGCATGTACAACTAGTCCTAAGACCCTTAATGGGGTTATTTGTTCACAGTCAAATGTATATGTGCCCCAAACCCCTTGACCCCTTTGTATGACTGTGATTCTGTGTGTGACCCCATTTTTGGGAATTTGAGTTTCATTTACAACTGATTTCAATTACCTCTGTCACTAATTTCTTTCAAAATGGACTATCAGTCCAACTTTTTTTAAAATAAATCTCTTTCAACATGAGTTCTGCACTTCCACTATATTCATAGAATCTAGGTTCCACCCCTCTTGCGTGAGCCTTGCCTTGGGACCCTTTAGCTCCCTCTGAACTCGGACACATAAGAGTTGGCCCTTCCACACTGCACTCATTCTGTTTGGTTATGCAAATCTGGGTGTGAGCACTGCCCGGGACCCCTTAAGGTCCTTAGGGAACTCTGACACACCCAGATATGAGAAAGGCTTTGAAACATTGGCATTGAAGTGATTAATTACATAACTTAGGGAAGAAGTCAAGATCAGGCTTCCTTTGCTTGTAATTTCTTATTTTGCACTTCTTTTGTAATTCAATCATTTGGTCTGTAATAATTTGTAAACATTATGGTGTTGGCTAGTGAAAAGGAATAGGGAATATGCATGTTTTAGCTATTAAAAGGGTAGAAAGCATGCTACTGGGTTTACATTCCTAATTGCGCAATAGAATCCATGCTTAGAGCTCATTTCATGCATTAGAGATCCTTTTCCTTAGGATTTACACTTATCATTTTTCAGCATGTCCATTTCACTATCATACCACTTAGCAATTACTGCGTAATGTATTAATTACCGGTATTTCTGCAATCATGTTCCTACTTCCATGTACACTTAGAGATCCTGTTTTAGGCTAAACAACATTAACAAATATATCATCTCTACATGCCCTAGTAGCTGTAATATTTTTGCATATAGAAATCATGTTTAGCATTCTGCATATATACATCATTCTGCACCTCTTTTCATTTGGATACCATGTCTTTAGGATCTCACTTATATTCGCTTAAGCACTCTTAGGCTAATTAGGAATGGATGAAAAGGAATAATACAATTTCATTTAGTCTTTATAACTAATTAGTCATAATTTCTATGTGTTGAACACCTAGAACAACATGTTTAGGTAAAAACAATAGTCTCCAGCTGTCAGTAATCCTGAATAACTACTGAATACTATTCACACCTAGGCAAGCCTTAGGTAATTACTTAAATAAAACTGAAACTGCCTCTGTTTAATCATCAACTGCTATAATCAGCAGACAAGCCTGATTCAGACTTCTTTTCTGAGTTATATAATGAATCTTGTTCTGACTCAAACACCCTGCTTTAGGATTTAAAATTTAGACTTTAACTGTGTTTAAGTCATGCTGGCTATATGCATTATTTGCGGAGGTATACATAATCCTTTTAATTATTTATATGTTTCCACTCTAAATGCAATTCTACTTGTTTTGTATGTCGCCTTAGCATTTTACCTTTAAACATAAGAGTCAGCTTAGAACCTCCTTCTTATAGGAAAAGTACTCTTAAATTCCTCCGGGACTGATAAGAATGGGACGGGTAACAACATGCAATAGAGGTCGAGACCAATCCTCGCTTTAATACCTTCACGGGGTGGGAAGGGTAGATATGAATATGATGACCGGTGAGCTAATACCACGTGTAGCCCCGGTATTAAGGAGTGATTACCGGGTATTACATTGATGTGATCCATATTACAAACAAACTTAGGACACATTTTTCATTCACAGGCATGCTTAGATTATAACTCTTTTGAAAACGTTGCTTTTATTGTTTTTCAAACACTTGTGTATTTGAATTTAAAATCCACTATTATTTGAGCCTTATTTGTTTACTTGTTAATTGCACAAATTCACTAAAAAAACTATCTGGCCGGGAACCACACTAGTGGATCCTGAGGGGCACATAATAGCTTCCCCTTGGGATAATTTCAATCCCTTACCCTATCTCTTATTATCAAACGTAGTTGTAGTTGAACCCCATAGGTGCCCTAATGCACCTTAAAAATCGTTAGGTGGCGACTCTTCAGAATAGACAATTCCCAAAAGGAAACTAGTCTTTACACCCTATAAATATCGAAACCCATACTCCTCACCGATGAAAGGGGGAGAAGAAAAAGGGGGCACGACAGCATACAGACCTAAAATGAATGGAGCCATGGAGGCCGCAAATAAGAATATCAAGAAAATATTGAGAAATATTATAGACAACCACAAGCAATGGCAAGAGAAATTACCATTTGCCTTATTGGGATATCGTACCACAGTCCGCAGATGGACCGGAGCCACCATGTATATGTTGGTCTACGGTACAGAAGTTGTCATTCCCGTCGAGGTCGAAACTCTTTCCTTAAGAATTATACAAGATATTGAACACAGTGATACAAAATGGATAGGAAGTCATTACGAACAGTTAGCTCTTATTGATGGGAAAATAATGAACGCAATATGTCATGGTCAACATTATTAGAACAGAATATCCAGAGCTTTAACCAAAAGGGTCAAACCCAAACAGTTCACATCGGGGCAGCTGGTGCTGAAGCAAATCTTTCCACATCAGGATGATGCCAAAGGGAAATTTTCACCTAATTGGCATGGCTCTACATGGTTCATCGAGTACTAACAGGAGGAGCCCTCATACTTGTAGAAATGGACGAAAAAATTTGGCCAAAGCCTATCAATTTAGACAAAGTCAAGAGATACTATCTTTAGATTGTTTACATTTCTTCATTTGATATGACTGAACTACGCTTGACCTGATTCCCATTTAAGAGGGGATATGTATGCAGCCCTGTGGGTTTGGTCATGATCAGAAACTGGGGCAGAATTTTGAAGGGGACCCTCAAAATTCCGGAACAAGTCCAGCCAACTTCGTCATATGTAGAACAGTCAGAGAATCGCTTATTAAACTGGGGCAGAATTTTGAGGAGGACCCTCAAAATTCCGGAACAAGTCCAGCCAACTTCATCATATATAGAACAGTCAGAGAATCGCTTATTAAACTGGGGCAGAATTTTGAGGAGGACCCTCAAAATTCTAATGCAAAAAAGTTGCAATATCTCTAAAGTATCACAGTCATTGGTTCATTTAATTTACTTGATATCGTAAACTACTATGTTTTAAAATAACTATGTTTATCACATGCATGTATTATTTTCAAATACTTTATTTCTATGGCAGTCAAATGCTACCCATGGTAACTGGAAAAGGATCTTGATGCAGAGGAACACAAAGCAAAGCAAGCAGGCGAAGGCACGAACCTACCCCGTAAAACTCATGATTTTTCTTTGGATGCAGGGACAAGGAATATTTGCAAATACGTATACACATCAAAATCACTATCTTCATGATGACAGAGCTACCAAACACAAAAATATCTCCAGCTAAGAAATACTCTGCTATCACTCATTATCCTTTCTTTGCATGAGGCTAAGCCCTGCCTCCTAAATTGCATAAGCTAAGCACTGCCTTCTGCCGCATGAGATTAAGCATTGTCTCTATTTTGCATGAGGCTAAGCATTGCCTCCCTATTTTGCATAAGGCTAAGCACTGCCTTCCACTGCACGAGACTAAGCATTGGCTCCATTTTGCATGAGGCTAAGCATTGCCTACCTCACTACATAAGGCTAAGCACTGCCTTCCATTTGAATGAGACTAAGCACTGTCTCCCTTTCTTGCATGAGTCTAAGCATTGCATCCATAACAGCATAAGGCTATGCACAGCCTTCTATTCCATGAGACTAAGCACTGTCTCCTTTTCTTGTATAAGGCTAAGCATTGCCTCCCTAATATTACATAAGGCTAAGCATTGCCTTCAATTGCATGAGACTAAGTATTGTCTCCATTTTGCATCAGGCTTAGCATTGGCACCCTATTTTGCATAAGGCTAAGCACTGCCTTCCATCGCACGAGACTAGGCCCTATCTCCTCTTTACATTAGGCTAAGCATTGCCTCCCTAACTACATAAGGCTAAACACCGCCTTCCATTGCATGAGACTAAGCACTGTCTCCCTTTCTTGCATGACGATAAGCATTGCCTCCCAAACTGTATAAGGCTATGCTCTGCCTTTTCGTGCCTAATACCAAATGCTGTGCTACTTGAAATCTAGCACTATTCTACCTTCCTAGGGCTAAGCTCTGTCCCAATTTTATGAAAGACTAAGCTCTGTCTTGTTTCTCTTATATGACCCATCATCATGTCTCTGCATTTCATGGGCTGAAACAGTGCTATATTATCCAAAGACATCATCCTCATAGCCTGAAGACACCTTGTCATGGCCCGAGGATCTCTCAATATTGCACATCATTATTCAAAGGCGTCATGGTTCAGAGGCACTATTCTCATGGCCCGAGAATATCATTTCATGGCCTGTGAATCCCTTATCATATGATTCATGGCTCGGGATGTCATAGTCTAAGGACATCATCCTCACCGTCCGAAGACAGTCTTCATGGTCCAAAGGAAATTTGTATCATGTTTAAATTCTCACAATAACCCATATATATTTTGCATGCATCATGTTTTAAGTATTGCAGGTAATTTAGGAGGTAACCGTTCTTCAATCGGGAGCAACCTTTGCTCCAGTTTCTGTTCATAACATTCACATCCTGCAATAATCTCGAATATAACCAACCACTATCAATCTCCGCCTTTCATTTACTATCGTTCAGATATTTGTTCAGTGATATAGCTGCAACGTTTCAGATTCACATTCATAAAGCCGCATAAACCAATATGATACTATCCTTCCTAAAAGAACCTCTTCCGAAACATACAATAATTTCTATAACAACTTCATCGATTTCGTTCACCGTTGGATCCAAAACTACACATGGCCTGATTCCTGTAAAACCAGGGATATGCATGCAACTCAGAAACCAAGGTTCGGCCAATATTTTTCAAAATCATTCCATTCGGTCAAAATCGGTCATGATTTCTTTACCCGATAACTCTTTCATCATTTCCCGAGTAAAGAGGGGCAGTTGTTGATACCCAATTAATTTTTAAATATATACATATACATACATACATACATACATATACATATATATATATACATACATACATACATACATACATATATATACATATATATATATATATATATATATATATATATATGTATATATATATATATATATATATATATATATATATTCATAAAGCCGCATAAACCCATCTGATACTATCCTTCCCAAAAGAACCTCTTTCGAAACATACAACAATTTCTACAACAACTTCATCAATTTCGTTCACCGTTGGATCCAAAACTACACATGTCCTGATTCCTGTGAAACCAGGGATATGCATGCAACTCAGAAACCAAGGTTCGGCCTATATTTTTCAAAATCATTCCATTCGGTCAAAATCGGTCATTATTTCTTTACCCGATAACTCTTTTATCCTTTCCCGAGTAAAGAGGGGTAGCTGTTGATACCCAATTAATTTTTAAATATATACATATACATACATACATATACATATACACACACACATATATATATATACATATACATATACATATACATATATATATACACACACTTTCAAAATAGTGTATATATGTCATCATTTTGATTTATGAGTACACACAAGTATTTTTATAATTTTTTTCATAATTTTTAAAGGCTTTAAATCAATTTGTTCCTGCATTTTATTATATAAATATCCAATAATTACCCTCCAAATTATTTTATGATGAGTTAATCATCTAAACATATCATTTATACCAGCATAATGTTTAAATATTTTCGAGTGCACTTTTATAATTACATTTACATTTTTAAGGCTAAATCGCACATTTTCACAATAATAGCCCATATGCATGTATAATTATATTATTTATGTAGAAAATAAATTTTTATATATTTATATTGTTAAGTAATTAATTTTAATTATTTTAGTTCATAAATAATATTTCTGATGTTTATTAATTACTTTTATAAATTATTTATTTATTAAATATTGGGTATTTAAAAAATAGCCCTAAATTCCTCCTATTTTTGGACCTAAAACTACCCAATACACTAGCCTAAAACATTTATGCAAGCGCAATAGGTCATGAGCCCAAACCAAAACCCCAGCCCAGCCGGTTAAACTAACCCGGCCAGAACCCCTAACTAATCGCGGCCGTTGATCTCTGAGATCAATGACCCATATTACCCCTAGCCTTTTTAATTAATCAAACCCCCTAACCCTAAATCACTCTCCACAGCTCGCCGCCCTTGTACCTCTCGTCTCTCATCTCTCACAACCCCTCCGAATACGGCCCCAAAACAGAATCCGCCATGGATTCTCTTGCCTTATTTACCTCATATCACTATCGGGTACTCGTTTATGGTGTTACCTAGTTTCTTGCCTAAACATGGCAAGTAGACCTCTTTAATTTCAAACCAAAAACTAGTTCAGTTCTTTGACCTTTTCTGACTGTGTTCGTTCTTGTTCTTTTATGGTATAAATATCTATGAATCTCTTTGTATCTTTGAGATTCTTACTTACCACAAATTAGGGTTTCAGATGCTTTTGAATCAAACCAAATCTAGCTCGATTCTTTGGTTTTGACTAGTATTTCTGTGTATGTTCATCTTATTCTATGTAGCATGTGATTTTTACTTTTTATTTCTGTCGATTTGTGTACTTTGCCCTAAATTAGGGTTATGAAAATCCCTTTTTTCCTTACTAATTTCGATTGCTTTCCTTTCTAGTGTTTGAATAATGATTTTCCATGTTTATGTGCTAATTTCTACCACTATATAAACCCTTTCCCCCATTCCCTTTAGATAGACTTTAGAATCACTATAACCTCACTAGATCTAAAACTTTACTCTGTTATTTCGTTCTACACTTTGGTTTTGGCCGGCTGAAAGCCAAGGCCATTAAAATGAGGTTTTCGCTTCTCATTGACGTTCAGAACACTGAAGGCTTTGTTCTTTTCTAGCATTTTTTGTTTATCTGGTGAGTTACATGACTTTTGTAATTTTATCCTTATGTGTTTGTAATCTATATGTGTTCTTTCCTCTGAATCCCTAGCTTAATACATTCCGGGTTTACTTTTAAGCATTGCTCTTTTAACTTCTGCATTTAATACTCTTAATGCAACTAGTTTTGAGGTTATCTATGCCTATTGGGTAGTTTGAAACTTCTTTAGGGCTATTCAGTTAGTGTATTGACTTTTGAATGCCTATGAACATGTTATTCACTTACCCCCGAATCCCTGTAGTAATCTGTGTTAAGACTTCAGTATTAGTCATAACTTGCCTCTCTATCATCATGTCACTCAACATGCTCAGTTGATCCCATACCCTTTAGTATTTGCTTGTGATTTAGAACAGCTATCTCAGCATGTTTTGGATTATTACTTTGAGGTGATAGGCTAAACATTTGGCACAAATTGAATCATCTTCTGTTAATTAGACATCTATAACAATGCTAGAATGCTTATCTGCTATTTGATATGAGTTTACTTTTCATTCTGTCCAGGATCTTTGTAGAAATGTTCTGGCATATGTTATGTGTTTGTGATCCTGCCCCATTGCTAACATGATGCCCTGTTCTTTCTGTGATTACTTGGTTTATCAAAATGTTTCCGTGTTTCTTATATACTTAGCATAATTTCCAACCATGTTTCAACCTGTCTAGTAATGTGCATCTGTGTATAATAATCCTTGTCAATCCTGCAAACATGTTCTTTCCTTAACTTTTTTCAGCATGTGACTGTTTCTATGCTAAGTGTGGAACCTGTTTTCTCAGTTTGCATTAAGCTTGTTCTTTTAGTTCTGTGATTTAATCAATTGTCTGCCTGGTTTGTTCAATTTAGTTGTGTCTGTTAAAACCCCCCAGTTCCTGTTTTTCAATTTTGGTCCTTTCTTTCACTTGTCACCTAAGTTCTTTCAATCCCATTCTTAGCCAAGGCTACTTAGGTTCTGTCCTTTGACCTCCCTAGCGTGATCTCTGCCCTGTATTCTTGAAGCCCTTGGGTATTCTGACACACTAGGGTCTTGGTTCTATATGCTAAGTTCTGTTTTAAGACCCCTGGGGGAACCCCTCAAGTTTTGGCTTCCATATGTCCATGAATATGTAATTTTAAGGCTGTTTTGAATTGTGAGAATGAAGGCGTGGCCATGCCAGGTGCACTTTTGGGCCTGCTGTACGCTCCCTGTAGCTATTCTACTTTGTAATTCATTCAGGGTCTGTAATAATTCTTGTAATAATATTTTGGGGTACTAGTGAAATCGAGAAAGGGATTTTTATCTTATACTTGCATCGAAATTGGATGAAATCCTGCCTATAGGTTCATTACTTAGTTAAAATGTGCTATTATGTTCAAACATGTTCAGGTATTATGTGTTACAAATCATGCCTATAGGCATTTTGGCTTTGCTCAAAACGTGTTATTTTCCACTCATTATAGAAATTGTGCCTATAGGTTCTTCCTTTTGGTTCAAATATGCTCTATGCCTACTCGTTAGAAATCATTCCTATAGGATCCAAAAAAATTAGCTTTTAATTAGAGAAATCATGCCTATAGGAGCAAAAGTCAGTTTTGGAGATCATGCCTATAGAATCTAAAATCAGTTTTAATTATAGAAATCATGCCTATAGGATCTGAATCAGTTAATTAATTGTTCTACTCGTTTCTATAATAGCCCTCAATGGTGTGTTAACTATTGTCACTAGAAACCATGCCTATAGGACTCAATTAACCAATTCTGAACACAATCCAGTGATTACCATTATCATTTACTACATAAAATGCCTAGATATCATGCTTATAGGTTTAATATGTTATACCTGTAATCAATAGGCAACTACGTAGGTTTCAGAGATTGTAAACTGCCTACTCTTTGAATCCAGATTCATATAGAGATCCTGCCTATAGGTTTCTGCAACCTCAACTTATTAAAATCAGCAACTGTCTTTGTTAATCTGACTTGCTTGCATTTGTTGTCTAAGTGTGGAGGCCAACTTGAGCCCTTATCTGAAAATAAGTGAAAGTCCAAAAGTGTTTTTTTGTATGTCGCCTAGTATTTTTCATTTTTGAGCGGCCTAAGTTAAAGTCTAGAACCACCTTGAGATAGAGGTCCAAATTCCTCTTCGACCACAAACATGGGACGGGTAATACACATGTATGATACGACTTAGAATTGACTAGTGCGCTTTAGGTAAACAACTTTAAGATAGTAATTGGGTAGCAGGAGATGATAGTCTGTGCCTACTGAATAATATGAGTAACACCCCACCTTGAGGGAGTTACAAATTATTATTTATGTTGCATGGGGTGATCCTTAAGGCTAAAAAACTTAGGACTCCCCCTCCCCCATATTGTCTTTCATTAATTGTTTGCGTTTAATAATAAACTTCCCAAATTCCTTTTTTTTGTACTTGATCTCATAGACTAATTCATATGATTGAGTTCGGCTGGGACCCACAGTTGTGGACCTCGAAGAGTGCCTAACATCTTCTCTTCGAGGTAATTTTGATCCCTTGGCCGATCTTTGGTGATGCAAACAAGTTAGACAGAGTTATCTGCAAATAGGTGCCTTAACGCACCTTAATCCGTTAGGTGCCAACTATTCTCTTTTAATACCTTATTTAAAAGAGTTGTCACGTGTCGAAACTCGATTTCACGAGAAAAAGGGGTGCGATCGATATTGTTGTAGGAAAACTCTACAAGAGATAGAAACGGATTCCAAGAACCCCTGAAATCCATAACACTAGCACGTAGCATATCTTCCAATATCTAAATGGTATGCTCAGACTGTTCGTCCGTCTAAGGGTGGAATGTTGTACTCAACTCAACCCGAGTGTCTAACTCTTGTTGCACTGCTCTTCGAAACTATAATGTGAACTGTGTGCCCTGATCAGAGATAATGGACATCATCACACGATGAAAGTGAAAAATCTCACGGATATAGATCTCAGCCAACCGCTCTGAAGAATAGGTGGTCACAATTGGAATGAAATGTGCAGACTTAGTCAACCGGTCCACAATCACCCAAATAGCATCAGATTTTTTCAAAGTCCGTGTGGTCCAACAACAAAGTCCATGGTGATACTCTCTAATTTTCACTTAGTAATCTCAAGCCTCTGAAGCAAACCGCCCGTCCTCTGATGCTCGTACTTCACTTGTTGACAGTTCAATCACCAAGCAACAAACTCTGCTATATATTTCTTCATTCTTCTCCACTACTAGTGCTGCCTCAAGTCTTGATACATCTTTGCGGCACCCGGATGAATGGAATACCGCAAACAGTGGGCCTTCTCAAGAATCAACTCGCGTAACCCATCCGCATTGGGCAAACCAATTCGACCCTGCATCTGCAACACCCCATCAACTCCAATAGAAGCCTCCTTGTCATTACCGTGATGAATTGTGTTCTTTAGGGCAAGCAAATGGGGTCATGTCACGACCCAAACCCGGTCGCGATGGCGCTCAGCACACTACTAGGCAAGCCCGACCATTTATAACAATTACCCAAATTATTTAACAAGTAAAGATAAAAGTATTTAAGTCAAAGCCTGAAATAATGGTAAAAATACGGAAAATCTGGCAAAATACCGAAACAGCCCAACTAGGACCCGGTGTCCCGAATATGAGCCTCTATAGAATAGAATAATATTCTACTACATAAACTGTCTAAATGTCTGATAGTGCGGAATATAAAAGACAAGGATAAGAGGAAAAGTCAACGGCTGCGAACGCCATGCAGCTACCTCAACTCTCCCGAATAAGCAAGCCTGCTGATCACTGAATGTCTACTCAGCCTGTGAAGAAGGACCTAGATCTGCACACATGGTGCAGGGAGTAAAGTGAGTACTTCCAACTCAGTGGTAATAAAAGTAAATAACACTGAAAGTATAAAATCCCAAAAAGGGCACAAATAATGCTATCCTAAGCAGTAAACCAATAACAGTAGAATTCATGAAAACATAGCAAAACATTCTCTTGAAAGGAATCAAATAAACAAGATTACACAAGTAAGGTCAGCCATTGTTACCTGACCGGTCAGCCATTGTTACCTGACCAAAGTGTGTTTCAGTGTCATTGTTACCACTAGTCAGTCATTGTTACATTACTGGTCAGTCATTGTTACCTGACCGAAACACATATGACAGTGTCATTGTTACCACTGTTCATTTCAAAGGGGTACCCCGCGCTCACTGTGGGTGTGCAGACTCCGGAGGGGCTCCTTCAGCCCTAGAGCTATCAATAAGGTCTGAAAGCCTGAATGATATCAACACGAGGCCTGAAAGCCTGCTCACAATACACTCGATGCCTGAAAGCCTCCTCACATGACACTCGAGGCCTGAAAGCCTCCTCACATCACTCCTCATGCCCTCACATATAGCCCTCGGCCTCAATCAGTCCAAAAATAGTCAAAAAGCCCCTCAGGCATTAGTAAAACAATAATACTCAGCTCAAATGATAGTTCAAATATCAGTTAAAACTCCAAGTTTTAGTAAAATATAGCTGAGTTCATGAAACAGTGTAAATCACACGGACTGAGTTCAAATAATACTTCAAATAGTGAGGAAAACAGTGATGACAGTTCATAAAGAGTTCAAACAATCGGCAATAAGCCCCAAGTATGGCAATGAGCCCAAGTCATAATGATAACAACAAATCATTTGCAAATATGCGGTAAATACCAACAACCAGGATGGACCAAGTCACGATCCCCAACGGTGCTCTATCCCACACTCAGGTCCAACGTGTAAGTCACCTCAACACAGCACTAAGATGTGCAAATTCGGGGTTTTAAACCTTCAGAGTATCATTTACAAGTATTACTCACCTCTAGCCAACCGATAATCTAGCTCGCCAAGCCTTTCCCTCTCGTATCTACCTCCTCACGTGTAGAATCTGATCAAAACCATAAGGGATACGTAAAAATATGCTAATGGAACATAACCCAATCGAAGGTACTCGAAAAACACCCAAAAATACGAAGTTGGCAAAACCCGAGCCCCGGGCCCGCTTCTCGAAGAATTACAAAATTCACAGTTCCGGAATCCTCGTCTCACCACGAGTCCGTACATATAAAATACACAAGAATCGGAGCCCATTTGGCCCCTCAAATCGCCAATTTAGGCTCTTTTAGGCTTTAAGCCCTAACCACCATTTTTACACTTAATTTCCTTGAATTTTCAGTGTTTAATCCTTGTTTTTATGTCATAACAACATTATTTGGGGCTACAAGATCATACCTGATGGAATCCCTTCGAAATCTCTCAAATATCACCCAATATCGCCTCTCCCGAAGTCCCAAAATATTTTTCTAACTTCTGAAATTCGAACCTCACTGTTCCATTAATCACCCAGCATTTTCGCTTCTACGGTGCAATTGTCGCTTATGCGACTTCCGCTTCAGTGGTTTTCCTCAAGTTGACCAAAACCGCTTCTACGATAAATAGTCCGCTTCTGCGGACTCGCATATGCGGAAAATATTTCGCTTCTGCGGAACCTCCCAGGCTAACGCCCTTTCGCTTCTGCGACCGCTTACCCGCTTCTGCGGGCTCGCTTAAGCGGATAAAATTCTGCTTCTGCGGAATTTGCTGGGCTCTCACTATTTCGCACCTGCGATCGCTTTTTCCGCTTCCGCGAAGCCACATCTGCAGTTTCTCTTCCGCAGATGCGGAAATACCTGCTGCAACCAAAACCAACAACATTCAAACTTTAAATTCTCTCGTTCAACCACCCGAATTCACCCCGAGGCCCCCGGGACCTCAACCAAAAATACCAATACGTCTTATAACGTTATTCAAACTTGTTCCAATCATTAAAACACTATCGTTAACACAAAAATCACCAAATTACGACGGATTCAAGCCTAAGATTAACTAAAACTTCCGAAACTCACGTTCGATCAAAAACCTGACCAAACGATGTCTGAATGACCTGAAAATTTGCAGACATATCCAAAATCACCTAACAAAGCTACTGCAACTCTCGGAATTCCATTCCGACCCTCGGATCAAAATCTCACCTATCAACCGGAATTCGCCAAA
>MU737101.1:0-14629 GCA_026770625.1 Nicotiana glauca | reverse complement strand
GTCTAAATGTCTGATAGTGCGGAATATAAAAGACAAGGATAAGAGGAAAAGTCAACGGCTGTGAACGCCATGCAGCTATCTCAACTCTCCCGAATAAGCAAGCCTGCTGATCACTGAATGTCTACTCAGCCTGTGAAGAAGGAGCTAGATCTGCACACATGGTGTAGGGAGTAAAGTGAGTACTTCCAACTCAGTGGTAATAAAAGTAAATAACACTGAAAGTATAAAATCCCAAAAAGGGCACAAATAATGCTATCCTAAGCAGTAAACCAATAACAGTAGAATTCATGAAAACATAGCAAAACATTCTCTTGAAAGGAATCAAATAAACAAGATTACACAAGTAAGGTCAGCCATTGTTACCTGACCGGTCAGCCATTGTTACCTGACCAAAGTGTGTTTCAGTGTCATTGTTACCACTAGTCAGTCATTGTTACCTGACTGGTCAGTCATTGTTACCTGACCGAAACACATACAACAGTGTCATTGTTACCACTGTTCATATCAAAGGGGTACCCCGCGCTCACTGTGGGTGTGCAGACTCCGGAGGGGCTCCTTCAGCCCAAGCGCTATCAATAAGGCCTGAAAGCCTGAATAATATCAACACAAGGCCTGAAAGCCTGCTCTCAATACACTCGAGGCCTGAAAGCCTCCTCACATAACACTCGAGGCCTGAAAGCCTCCTCACATCACTCATCATGCCCTCACATATGGCCCTCGGCCCCAATCAGTCCAAAAATATACAAAAAGCCCCTCGGACATCAGTAAAACAGTGATACTCAGCTCAAATGATAGTTCAAATATCAGTTAAAACTCCAGGTTTGAGTAAAATATAGCTGAGTTCATAAAACAGTGTAAATCACACGGACTGAGTTCAAATAGTATTTCAAACAGTGAGGGAAAACAGTGATGATAATTCATAAAGAGTTCAAACAATCGGCAATAAGCCCCAAGTATGGCAATGAGCCCATGTCATAATGATAACAACAAATTATTTGCAAATACGCGGTAAATACCAACAACCTGGATGGACCAAGTCACCATCCCCAACGGTGCTCTACCCCACGCTCAGATCCAGCGTGCAAGTCACCTCAACACCGCACTAAGATGTGCAAATTCGGGGTTTTAAACCCTCAAAATATCATTTACAAATATTACTCACCTCTAGCCGGCCGATAATCTAGCTCGCCAAGCCTTTCCCTTTTGTATCTACCTCCTCGCGTGTAGAATCTGATCAAAACCATAAGGGATCCGTAAAAATATGCTAATGGAACATAACCCAATCGAGGGAACTCGAAAAACACCCAAAAACATGAAGTTGGCAAAACACGAGCCCCGGGCCCGCTTCTCAAAAAATTACAAAATTCATATTTCCGAAATCCTCGTCTCACCACGAGTCTGTACATATAAAATACACAAGAATCGGAGCCCATTTGACCCCTCAAATCGCCAATTTAAGCTCTCTTAGGCTTTAAGCCCTAACCACTATTTTTACCCTTAAATTCCTTGAATTTTCAGTGTTTAATCCTTGTTTTTATGTCATAACAACATTATTTGGGGCTACAAGATCATACCTGATGGAATCCCTTCGAAATATCTCAAATATCGCCCAATATCGCCTCTCCCGAAGTCCCAAAATATTTTAATAACTTCTGAAATTCGAACCTCACTGTTCCATTAATAACCCAGCATTTTCGCTTCTGCGGTGCAATTGTCGCTTATGCGACTTCCGCTTCTACGGAAATTGTCCGCTTCTGCGATTTCCCTCAAGTCGACCAAAATCGCTTCTGCGGTTAATAGTCCGCTTCTACGGACTCGCATATGCGGAAAATATTCCGCTTCTGCGGAACCTCCCAGGCTAACGCCCTTTCGCTATTGCGACCGCTTACCCGCTTCTGCGGGCTCGCTTAAGCGGATAAAATTCCGCTTCTGCAGAATTTGCTGGGCCCTCACTATTTCGCACCTACGATCATTTTTTCCGCTTCCGCAAAGCCGCATCTGCGGTTTCTCTTTCGGATATGCGGAAATACCTGCTGCAACCAAAACCAGCAACTTTCAAACTTCAAATTCTCTCGTTCAATCACCCGAATCACCCCGAGGCCCCCGGGACCTCAACCAAAAATACAAATACATTTTATAACGTTATTCAAACTTGTTCCTATCATTAAAACACTATCGTTAACACAAAAATCACCAAATCACGACGGATTCAAGCCTAAGATTAACTAAAACTTCTGAAACTCACATTCGATCAAAAACCCAGCCAAACGACGTTCGAATGAACTGAAAATTTGCAGACATATCCAAAATCACCTAACAAAGCTACTGCATCTCTCGGAATTCCATTCTGACCCTCGGATCAAAATCTCACTTACCAACCGGAATTCGCCAAATTTCCAACTTCGCCAATTCAAGCCTATTTCTACACCGGACCTCCAAATTCGATTCCGATCACACTCCTAAGTCACAAATCATCCCCCGAAGCTAACCGAACCACCAAAATTCACATCCGATCCCTCCAACCATATAGTCAACTTCCGGTTGACTTTTCTACAACAACCTTCCTTCTAAGAGGCTAACTGTCTCATTTTCATCCAAAACCAACCCAACTCTATCCGATCAACTCTAATACCGATATTGAAACATGAAGCAACACAATAAGGGGGAAATGGGGCAGTAACTCACGTGACGATGGTCCGGGACGTCACAGGTCATCTTATTGACAATCTCTGATGCAATCATTTAAAGAAGGCCGAGAAACCACGCAAGCTACAACTCATCTAGGCTTCAAAACATATAACCTCATGAACTGATTAGCCAAGTTCTGAACATATGATGCAAGAGGTCTCTCACTGACAGGAATGTATGCAAGGCTAACCATACTCATTGCCTTTCTACTCAAGGCATCGGCCACTACATTGGCCTTCCCGGAATGATACAAAATAGTAATATCATAGTATTTTAACAACTCCAACCATATTAACTACCTCAAATTTGGATCATTTTGCTTGAACAAGTGATGTAGACTTCGATGATCTTTAAATACCTCACAAGACATGCCGTGGAGATAATGCCTCCAAATCTTCAGTGCATGGACAATGGCTGCTAACTCTAAATTATGAACAGGGTAGTTCTTTTCATGGGGCTTTAACTGGTGTGAAGCATAAGCAATCACTCTACCCTCCTGCATCAAAAACACCCAATACCAATCCGAGAAGCATCACAATACATTATATATGAACCCGATGCTGAAGACAAAACTAGAACTGGGGCTGTGGTCAAGGCAGACTTATGCTTTTGAGAGCTCTCCTCACACTCATCAAACAACCTGAATGGGGCAGCCTTCTAGGTCAACCTAATCGCAGGAGCAACAATGGACGAGAAACCCTCCTTGAAGCGGTGATAATATCCGGCGAAGCCAAGAAAACTCTGAATCTCATTAGTTGAAGATGGTCTAGGCCAACTTTAAACTGCCTTAATCTTCTTCAGATCTACCTTGATCCACTCATTGGACACCACGTGCCCAAGAATGCCACAGAACCGAGCCAAAACTCACACTTGGATAATTTTGCATAAAGCTTCTTCTCCCTCAATGTCTATAGGCTAAAAATACTATGACAAACTAATCAAGATATGGCTATAATACACTATTTATCAGATGCATGAATGAAGGTGGGACATTGGTCAGCCTAAAAGACATCACAAGGAACTCGTTGTGACCATAGTGGATCCCGAATGCTATCTTTAGAATACCAAAATCCCGAATTTTCAACTGGTGATCCCCAGACCTCAAATCAATCTTAGAGATCACTCTACCTCCCTGAAGCTGGTCAAATAATTTATCAATGCGCAGCAAAGGATACTTATTCTTAGTTGTAACTTTGTTCAACTGCCTATAATCAATTCACATCCGCATAGAACCATCATTCTTCTTCACAAATAGAACTGGTACACCCCAATGAGACACACTAGGCAGAATGAACCCTTTATCAAGAAACTTCTAAAGCTGCTCATTCAATTCCTTCAACTGCACTGCTGCTATATAATACGGAAGGATAGGAGTGGGCTGATTAGTCGGCACCGAGTCGATACTAATATCAATGTCCATATCGGGTGGCATGCCCGACAGGTCTGTAGGAAATACATCCAAAAAGTCTCTCACTAATGAAAAGGGCTCAATATTAGGAGTATCAGCACCAACATCCCTCACAAATGCCAGATATGCCAAACACCCTTCTTAACCATCCGTTGGGAGTTCAAATAGAGATGACCCTACTCGAAACATAATCCAGACAACCTCTTCACCCAATCTTTGGCAATACTCACATCGCCAACGTCATGGTCTTAGCATGACCTGGTGACAACCAATCCATGCCTAGATTTATGTCAAAATCAACCATACTAAGAAGTAAGAGATCAACTCTCCTCTGTAATCCCCCAATAGTCACCACACACAATCGACATATGCGGTCCACAATAATAGAATCACCTACCGACGTAGACACATAAATATGTGTAACTAAGGAATCACAGGGCATATCCAAATAACGAGAAAAATATGATGATACATATGAATGTGGAACCAGGTTCAAATGATGTGGAATCATCCATGTGGCACACTGAAACAATACCAATGATCACTGCGTTTTAAGCAATGGCCTCTGTCCTGGCAAAAATAATGATAGCATCAAGCCTGACCACCAATTGATCAGCGTCCCCCTCTAGGGCGACCTCTAGCTGCACAAGACCCACCCCGTGCTGGTTGAGCGACTGGTGAAGTAACTGGTGCGTAAGTCATAGCCAGACCCCGCTACTAAATTGAACAACAATAGAAACAATATCTTCACATATGTCCAAACTCTCCACACTCGAAGAAACTCTAATCCATCAGTGGCGGTAGGGACTGAACCGGACCCCAAGAACCATAATAACTACAAAAAGGACCTAGTACAAATGAACCCTGAACTGATAGAGCACGGGATAAACTCTGAGCTGGGAGGGCCCTGAGAGATAACTAACCCTGACGAGCAATTTAGGAACCATGGCTAGCTGATGCACCCTGATGAACCAGATGAGCCATTTAAGTGGGCCTATAAGGGCAACCCCTATTATCGTAGGACCGTCCTCCAGATGAGGCACTACTGAAATCGCCCGAACCATGAGGCCTCTAGGCCTCTCTTTCCTCACGCTCCTGACTACGAACCTGCTCTGGGCGTCAAGCAATATCAACCACCTCGTCAAACCTCGAACCTGAAGCAATCTCCTGAATCATGACAAAGCACAGTCCATAGTTAAGGCCATCAATGAACCTCCTAATCTTCGCCCTCTCCGTGGGAACAAACCTTATTGCGTAAAAAGCCAAATCTTAAAATCTCATCTCATACAAGATCACTGACATACCCTTATAACGTAGCTGCTCAAACTGCCTACCACCTCCCCTTTGTGGGTCTGTGGAGCAAACTTCTCTAAGAATAGAACTGAAAACTCATGCCACATAAGTGGTGCAGTGCCGACTGGACTGCTCAACTTATAGGCCTCCCATAATCTGAAGGCTACCCCTGACAGCTAAAAAGTAGTCAATAAGACTCCACTAGTCTCCAGAATACCCGCCATGCGAAGGATTCTCTAGGACTTGTATAAGAAATCCTGAGCATCCTCTGGCTCAGCCCCACCGTAACTTTGGAGGCTTAAGCCTCCCAAATCGCTCTAGACTCTTCTGCTCCTCTTTATCATAGGTGGACAAACCTGGGCTTGAGGAGCTGCAACCGGCTGAGCTGGTGGTACCCCCCATGTCTGAAGTCCCTGAACTACCTGCTCTGAGGTACAGGCGGTAGAAGTTTGAGCACCTTCCCCGGCCTCAAAAGTTGTTGGTGCGGCCAAAACTGAAACTACCTGAGCAAGGCTAGTGAATACAAAAAATATCTTGGCTAAAGACTTCTAAAGTCCTGGAATCACAATAGGCATAGTAGGTGCCTGATCTGGTCCCACCGACTCAACCACATGTGGTATCTACTCCAAAGCTGGAGAAACTAGTGGCTCCACAAGTTGTGCTCTAGATGTAGCCTCTACTGCGGCCCCAGCCTCTCACGGCCCTAACTAGAGGTACTGGTGGTTGTTCACCTGTTTCGGTCACACATGTCCTCACCATATGTGAGAGAATAGAATAATAGAAGTTTAGTTTCCGAAATCAACAAATCCAAACAACAAGGATACAAGAAAGTGAAGTTTCCAAATTATTTGATAGCCTCTCGAAGATAAGTACAGACGTCTTTGTACCAATCTGAAAGACTCTACTAAACATGCTCATGACTCGTGAGACCTAAGTAACCTAGTGCTCTGATACCAACTTGTCACGACCCAAATCCCAACCTATCATGATAGTGCTTATCACATTACAAGGCAAGCAATCAATCACGTAATAACTACACATTTGAATTAAAACATGATTTTTAACAAGTTCAACTGAAGAAAATCTCATAGATAATAGATGAAACAACTAAAACTCAACGACAAAAATCCTATAATCCTGGTATCACTGAGTACATGAGCTACTAATGTCAACATAGTCTAAAACTCTGGTACCACTATCTGATAAAAAAGAACAATACTGAAATAAAATGAAAGGAATGAGAGTCAAGGTCTGCGGGCATCATAGTAGCTACCTCAATGTATCCGAGCACGTACTAACACCGGATCTGGCAATCACCGTGTCCAAATGTACCTGGATCTGCACACGAAGTGCAGAGTGCACCCAACCCAATATACTTAATAAATAACATAACTAACCTTGTACTGAAAGCAGTGACGAGCTCAAAATAATATAGTCCGAATTAAATTAAGGACAATATAGATATAACAAGATAATGATATTAGTAACTTAAAGAACTTCCATATTCAGCTCGTACATAGTACGTACAATTTAGGCATGCTTTTAAGTTCAACAATTTAAGCCCAAGACTAATATATGGCAAGTACAGCTAGCATGATGAATGGTACATCTCTATTCCTACAAGTCAAATATGCATGTCAAATGTAATGCATCAAGTAATACTCCTAGGTACTCACACTCTTGGAGTACTCAATCTATCTGTCTCAAACCCCCACTCATCACATAATCACTCAGCACTATATGGTACCTGCACTCACGGCTGGTATGTCAGACACCGGAGTGGCATATACTGCCCAGAAGCTAAGATAAAGCCAACATGGCCTACTGCGGTGTGCAGTCCGATCCCATAATAATAAATAAGCCGATAAGGCATACTGCAATGTGCAGTCTGATCCCATAAATAATTCAATATGGCATGTTATGGCATGCAGCCCGATCCCATAAATATCACTCACAATATTGCTCTCAGGCCCCAACTCATTCATCAATCTCTCGAGTATCACGAGCTCACAAATCTCATACCACTAAGTTTGAACAATGATATCATGATGTAACAATAAATAATAATACAGACTGAGATATGATATACGAATGAATAAATATGAATGAGCACATAATTGCAACTTAAGCAAATAAATCAACAATAGAAATAACTTCAGTGGATCCCAATAGAATAATTACATAGCCTAAATATGATTTCTAAAATGGATCACAGCTCAATTACTTTAACATGTAGAAATTACACGAATAGAAACAAGACTAGATAACTACACAGAACCACAGTATCAACCGAGTCATAATTACCACGGTGCATGCCCACACTCCTGTCACCTAGCATGTTCCTCACCTTAACGCCAATCATATAAAACACATTCCAAGGATTCATACCTTGAGTACCAAGTTTAGAAGTGTTATTTACCTCAAAGTGCAAAACTGAATGCTCCAACTAAATCCTTGCCTTGCGAATCGGACTCTAAAGGACTTGAATCTAGTCACAAACAACTTAATATAATTAATACAAGATATAGGAATCGATTCCATACCATAAAGCTAAGTTCTTTAACAAAATTCAAAAAGTCAACCAAAAAAGTCAACCCCGGGCCCATGCCTCAGAACCCGACAAAATTCACAAAATTCGAACACCCATCCAATGACTATTCCGACAATATAAAAATCATCCAATTGTGACCGTAAATCGACCCTTAAACCTCCAAATCTTACTCTCCAATCCATAGTCCATAATTCTCCAAATTTCACCGTAAAAAACATAATCTAGGTGTAGAAATCAATGAATACTCAGTATTATTGAACAAAAGTCATCAAAAATAGCTTATTTCTTGATTTGCAGTGAAATACCTCACATAAATCTCCCCTAGCTAAGCTTCCTAAGTCAAAATATGAAATAATACTCCAACCGTCATTTTTTAAATTTTAATAGTGTGCCGACTTGCCCTTTTTCGCGAGCGCGGAAACTGCATCGCGTTTGCAAAGCACAAAAATCCTCAACTGCCAATTCCTCTTACGCGAACATGAGACCTCCTTCGCAAATGCGACGGCCATTAGTCAAATGTTTATGCGAAAGGGACCCCTTTCCCGCGAACGCAAAGGATTACATGCCCGGTGCCCAACCTGCCTCTTCCTTCTGCGCGAACACGAGTCCCCTCTTGTGATCGCGATGCACAGACCACCTAGACCTTTATGAATGCATCCTTTTTCTCGGGAACTCAAAGAAAAATCTTCTCCAATCACCCAAATACACTTCACGAATGCGAGACCTATCTCGCGAATGCGTATAATGAAACTAGATACAACCATTTCAACAATCCAATAAGTCCAAATATGAGCCGAACATGATCTCAATCACAACCAAGGACCCAGGGACCCCATCCAAACATATCAACACATCCTATAACATCATACGAACTTAGTCAAAGTATCAAATCACATCAAACAATATCGGAATCCGGAATTGCACCCAAATTCAAGTCTAATAAACTATTGAACTTCCAACTTCTAAAACCAATGCCGAAACACACCAAACAAACTCCAATTGACCTCAAATTTTGCACAAAAGTCATAAATGGCACAACGGACGCATTCCAACTCCTGAAACCAAAATTCGAGCCCGGTATCAATAAAGTCAACTCTCGGTCAAACTTCTCAACTTTTCAAACCTTGAACTTTCCAACTTTCACTAATTCAAGACAAAACAACCTACAGACCTCCAAAATGAATATCCTGACATACTCCTAAGTTGAAAATCAACATACGAAGCTATCGATACTATGGAAACTCCATTCCGGAGTCGTTTACTCATAAGTCAACATTTGGTCAACTCTTTCAACTTAAGCTTCCAACCTTGGGATAAGTGTCACAATTCATTCTGAAACATCCCCGGAATCAAACCAACCACCCGGCAAGTCGCATAACTATAAATGAATATAGAATAAGAAATAAATATGGGAACGGGGCTACAATACTCAAAATGCCCGACCGGGTCATTACATAGCTGAGGTTGCATTCGCGAATGGTAGTGCTGGTATGGGCATTTCAAGTCTAGCATTATGAATTTTTAAAAAAAATTATATTTTTGAGTTTTGGAGAATGAGAGGAGGAGGTTTTAAGAGGAATTCACTATTATCTTGAAGTTAAGTAATTTAAACTTGGATTTGATAATATATCTTGATTTTCCATAAAGTTCTACACCTAAAATATTGAATTTAAATGTAAAATTTTGTCATGACCCGAACCGATGGGCCGTGACGGGCACCCGGTACCTTACTCAACCGAGTACCAATATAACGTATCTTTTCATGTCATTCTATCATAGATAAGTGAGCCGAAAGGCTGCCGTGAGATAAGTAGAATACAACATGTGATGCCAACTTATACATATGGGACTATAAGACCAAAATAACCACTCGTATACTGAACATAGGCCGACAACGCCATACAGTCTTTTACGTACATGACATCCATCTACAAGCCTCTAATATGCATAATTTTCATAAAGGTCGGGATAGAGTTCCGCCATACACGTCTACATTATACTAACTAAACAAGCAACTCCGAAGCAAATGGAGCGCACCAACATCTTCTGCTAAGCTGATAGACTACTTGGAGGGTTCTCGACCCGTCTATCGTGACCTGCAGGCATGAAATGCAGTGTCCCCAGGCAAAATGGACGTCAGTACGAATAATGTACTGAGTATGTAAAGCACATGAATAAGTACATAACAGATATAGAAGAAATATATAGTAAATGACTCAACCTGTAAGTCTTGATAACTCTGTAAATTATGAAATAATTATAGTGTCATGCATATACATATGAATGTCATATCGTGCATAGGTACATGTTTCATAACATCATCAAACCTTTGTGGGAATCCCATCATATCATCTCGACCACTATGGGCAAAATCATCAACGTATACTAACTGATCAGGTGGTGGTGCATATATAACGCCATAACCTTTTCCATATATATATATATATATTCAATGTACATGTACAAATGAATGCAATGCATGAGAAGTACGTCAATAAAATCTCTCGGAATGTCATAAGACCATTATACCTCTGATTAATATCATGAAACAAACTTTATCAACTTACGTATTTTCTAAGACCCATGAACAGACGATAGAATAATAAGACATATGGGAATTCAAGACCATAGACATCTCTAATACTTTTATGAATAGAGTCATTTATGGAATTTGTGCATTTGCTCGTTTCGTTCGTGTCGTATAGACCATGCAAAAAAGAAAGAAGGGATAGCCTTAACATACCTGAGTTGATTCTTTTGACAAACCCTCTAACATACGTCAATCGCGATACCACGTAACGGCAAATGGAAGTAGGGGAAAAATCTGTATGATATTCTTGAGAAAGATTGCACCGTACTCCCATAGAATCGCAAAATCCCGTTTCTATAACATTACATAGTATAATTTCATATGAAGATTTCTTGGCTGGAGATCTATTACATTTGTAGATGTAGAACACTTCCATTTTGGTGAATTTAATCACAATTTTGGATGGCTTTTCTTGCTGGAGCAAGTCACGTTCTATTCCCAAATTTGGATGATACATAATGAAGCTTTCTCTCCTCACTTTGTATAGATATAAGCATACCCTTTAATGACTTATCTTGGTGTCTTTACCAAAGAGAGTAGGCCCCACCTTTTTATGATTTAGCAATATAAATCTCTAAGTGTGACACCTTGTTATATGAACTTAAGATTGATGTTTAGATATGGTCCTTCGCTGCCACATTTATTTTATTAGGCTTATCCAAAAATATTGATTAATTAGCTAACCTCCCACTCCAATCAATAATTACCCAATTATCCATATAATTAAGAATTATCTCAAATTACTTAATATACTACTCACTTTTAACACACTTTATTACTAACATGGTCATGTGGTACCTTGCATTGCATTAGTCCATAAATACCGAGTATTATAGCTCGGACCATATTTTATCCTCAAATGTCAAACTTTGACGGAACTCATTTTCTTCTATTCGCTTACCCTCTCACCTTCGCGAATTAACTTATTAATTATTTGAAATAACGTATTGCTTATAATCTCATTTCCAAACTTACGTCAATTAACTTACAATGAAACATCAACATACAAAAATGCGGGATGCAACATCATTCCCCCCTTTGGAACATTCGACCTCGAATATTTACTGATGCACTTATCATTTTTATGACTTATGCCTTCTGAATACTTTTGTACTCTCCTTGCCATCTAGACAATTGTTCTGTGAATAATTCCAAAGGCCAGGGCATTCCCCCCTTAAGGCCTCTTTCTTACACCATGACTTATGGTTGGAATCCTTCCAATCTCATAACTGTTGTTACCTTCTATCATGCAGCCTGTGCGACTTTGATTTGTAAGTGCCCCTATGCGACTCTTCTCCCCTTTTTCCTCCATCTTTTGTCCAATCTCTAGGCCTTACTTTGTAAATATATACAGAGTTTGACAAGATGTCTCTATGGGCATCTATAGGTATACCGAAGTTCTTTGCTCGGTGCTTTGTTGAACTTATGGATATTGTTATACCTTATTACATAGATCCGTTTATCCATCTGTATGACTTTACTTTCATAACTCTTACTTTTATTTCTCATTATTGAGGTCTGCTACCAAGCTCCAGGTTACTCTCGTTGCATATCCTATATGTATAAATCTATGTCCTTTAATGCTCACTCATTACTGTTCATCTTAAGAATGACGGCCTAATCTCATCTCATACTTTGTGACTTTTGTCCATCCATTGTTGATTCGCCTTACGTGGGTAAATTAATCACGTACAATTCATGAATCCCTTTCTTCAAATAATCGAAGGCCCAAACGTCACCCATTATCTACCACAATTACACCCTTATTCTACTATCAGGACAACATTCCATCTCTTTTAAATGCTACTTATGATGAGTAACTCCTTTGAGTTTATTCAGGTTATACTGAGCTTTCTATAACTTCAAGAAATCATCAGCTCTCTTGTTTTCATGGGCATAATCCCGAGGACTTATCCATTCTCGTCACCTTCTCACTCGCCCTTTCTTGTCCATACTCCTGTCATAAAACTTTGTCGCTTTACTATAGATTAGCTTGCGACCTGCATCATAGATTTCCTTGTGTTATTCTATAACATCAAGCGATATATCATATCGTATCTAACTCTTATTTATTCTCTTAATTATCCTCCTCGATACCTAGAAACCATAGGTTGGAAGATATGCAACTGACAACGATGCTATCCGCACTGAATCCCAGTGCTTCCAGCCTTCTGTTCGAAGTATGGACTATTCCGCCCCCTTTTTCTTCTTCAACTTTCATCGGGGAGGAGTACGGGTTTTGACATTCATGGGGTGTAAAGACTCATTTCCTTTTGGAAATGGGGTATTTGGAAGAGTCTCCACCTAATGATTTTTAAGGTGCGTTAGAGCACCTATGGGGTTCAACTACAACTACATTTGATATCCAGATATAGGGTAAGGGCTTGAAATTATCCCAAGTGGAAGGTGTTAGGCACCCCTCAGGATCCACTAGTGTGGTTCCCGGCCAGATAGTTTATTTTTTTGTGAATTTGTGCAATTAACAAGTAAACAAATAAGGCTCAAATAATAGGGGATTTGAAATTTAAATACAGAAGTGTTTTAAAAACAATAAAAGCAAGGTTTTGAAAAGAGTTATAATCTAAGCATGCTTGTGAATGAAAAAGGGGTCCTAAGTTTGTTTATAATATGGATCACATCAATGCAATACCCGGTAATCACTCCTCAAAAGAGGGGATACACGTGGTATTAGCACACTGGTCATCATATCCATATCTACCCTTCCCACCCCGTGAAGGTACTAAAGCGAGAATTGGTCACCTCTATTGCATGTTGTTACCCGTCCCATTCATATCAGTCCTGGAGGCGACATACAAAACAAGTAGAACTGCATTTATAGGGGAAACATATAAACAATTAAAAGGCTCATGTATACCTCCGCAAATAATACATATAAGAAGCATGACTTAAACACAGTTAAGGTCTGACTTTTAAATCCTAAAGCAGGGTGTTTGAGTCAGAACCAGATTCGTTATATAACTCAAAAAAGAATTTTGAATCAGGCTTGTCTGCTAGTCGTAGTAGTTGATAATTAAACAGAGGCAGTTCAAATTTTATTTAAGTGATTACCTAAGGCTTGCCTAGGCGTGAACAGGATTCAGTAGTTATTCAGGATTACTGACAGTTGGAGACTATTGTTATTACCTAAACATGTTATTCTAGGTGTTCAGCACATAGAAATTATGGCCAATTAGTTGTAAAGACTAAATGAAATTGTTTTATTCCTTTTCATGCATTCGTAATTAGCCTAAGTGTGCTCAAGCGAATATAAGTGAGATCCTAAAGACATGGTATCTAAGTGAAAAGAGGTGCAGAATGATGTATATATGCAGAATCCTAAACAACATTTCTATATGTAAAAATATTACAGTTACTAGGGCATGCAGAGGTGATATATTTGTTAATGTTGTTTAGCCTAAAACAGGATCTCTAACTGTACATGGTAGTAGGAACATGATTGCAGAAATACCGTGTCACGCCCCAAATTCGTGGGACATGACCGGCACTCGACCGGGTATCCCCATTCAAGCGGACCTGGGTGCCTTTCCTATCCCACGCGTACCCCGTATTTTCATTATCCATTAATCAAAGGAAATAGTCACTTATAATTAAAACCCCATTTTTACAAAGCATACATAGTCACTTAATGAGGTTTATAACTTTCATCACACAATATACAAAATACATATTTACATAAGTTCGCAACCCACATTTACTGTCTACGGAGCCTCTAAACATGAAAAAGAAAAAGGGATGATATAGGACTTGCCAGTAACAAGGCTCCGGCTATGCCTTATGCAAATATCAAGACAAGATCCAAAACAGAGGCGGCATGAGACACGCAGGGCCCCAAAAGGAAAGGGGCTCACCAATTTAGCAGACGGGAAGGGATGAAGAGCTACGACCGGTGGACTGGAGTACCTGCTATGGATCCACCTACAATCATAACACGAATGTAGCGCCCCTGGCAAAAGGGGCGTCAGTACATTGGAATTGTACTGGTATGTATAACAAACTTTACTCCGAGTAACCTCAAACCATACACAAGTAACAGGCAATAGAGGAAACAACAATTGAATACACTCAAGGAAAACAATCA